>CAMOHE010055286.1:0-13453 GCA_946598075.1 Artocarpus hirsutus
TTTATATGTTAATTGTAAGTTAATTTACAAGTATTCTATATATATATAGACGTTATATTCTATATATTAATATTTCTATATATATACTTATCTTTACGTAATATAAGAATTAATATATTTCTATATATAAGGTTAATTCTTATAAAAATAAAAGGAAAGTTATGTTATATATTAATGTAATGTGCATAATATTTTGTACTGTTGTATAATTGTAGTGGAAAATGGCTATTAATATTTTATAATTTATATGTGTTTTTGTGTGAATGTGAATTATATATATGAGTGTGTGTAATTGATATAATTGCTGTGTGAGTATGAATAGCAAGTGGGAAGTAATACATTATTTTATTGATGTTATATATATATATATATTTTTTAATGTAATGTGCACTATTTGTGTAAGTTATAATGTTTGGTGGTCGTGTATGACTTTGAGAAAGTGGATAATGACTAACGAAATTTATGTATATGTGAGTGTGTTTGTTACGGTATAATTTTGATTTATTGGCATACTATCTTCTTTTTCCTTATTCCATATGGGGGAATAGTTGACTTTTTATGTGATTGGATAATAATTGTTGATTGATTGGTATATTTTTGGATTTATTTCCTTATTTAAGGAAATGAAATGTTTGACTTTTGATTGATTGAATTTAATTGGATAGGTTTCCTATTTTGATAATTGAAATTAGGCAAGTGGAGCTAATATTAGAATCTAAAATTATCTTTAATTCTTTTATTCCTTTATTGGATGATTCGTTGACTTATTTATAATTCTATTCATGGATAGTCAAGATACTATCATTATATTTTACTTTATTGAATCATTGACTTTCATATTTAGTTTCTTTTCCCCTCCCACGAGTATGCATTCTATTTTTATAAAAGATTTGTTTGGCTATGTTTCTTTTTTATACATTACTCCCATTCTTCACATTTTACTCACAAATCCTCTCAACCTCTCAATCTTCATGTTTCTTCTTCTTCTTCTTCTTTTCCTTCTTTATTTTGCTACTAAGAGTAAGAATGTGTGAGAGAGAGAGAAGATGAGAGAATGAAAGAAATAGAGAAAGAAGAAAGGAATGAAACAAAGAGATAGAAGAGACGTATGAATGCATGAAGAAAGAATAGAGAAGAGAACCACGAGGGTTTCAATAGATGGCTTCCCTTAGAATATGAAGAGTAATGTTATGTGATGTATGGAAGAAAGGTAGATGATGTATAGAATCTAAGATGATTATGACTAAATGGTTTGTGTAAGTATACCCTCCACTGCATCACTTGAACAATAGTATGTTTTAAAGTTATGTATGTTGTTATGATGAATATGTTTAAAGATGTTTTTGATGATTTTTCATGAGTATGATGTAAACTCTCTCGTTGTCATGAACCAACCAATGTTATGTATGTTTTCATGGTCAAATCCTTGAGGAAGCATGTTCCAAGACAGGGACCATCTATGAATGAATGTTAAGGGTTTTGAACGCTTGAGATTTACATTATGCTACAGGCCCAAAAACCTAAAAGTAATGTATGTTTATGAATGTATGTTTTTATGTGGAACTACTGTGGTTTACTTACTAAGCATTATGCTTATATAGTTCTCGTGATGCAGGTGAGCTTCCAAGTAAGGATGTAGATGACTGAACAAGAATGGTCCAAGGTCCCATGACGAGTCTAAGATGCAATATTGATTTCTAAGTATTTCTTTGATGTTATTAGAAACTAAGAATTATTATTAAGGACATTTAGGGGATTTTCTAGTTTTTGTATAAGTGTTGTAATTTTAATATTTTTGTTGCTAATGATAAGATAATTTCCACATTAAGGTTAAGCTAAGATTTGATTATTTTTCGGCCCATCTTCACATGCATGAACGAACGATGAGTGGCGCTCCTCTCCTCTCTTTCCTTTGGGGGGAGGGGGTCGCTACATTTTAGGGCTAATTTTTTTATTTTTATTTATTTTTATTTTTTTTTTTAATTTTAGTGTTGGCACAAATGATATTTTCCAAAAATTTTAGGGCTAAAATTTAATTCTTAAAAAATTTGCCGATACTCAAGTGGCTTTTGCTTCACCACAGAATGTTGTGTATTGGGAGAAAAATTTGAGAAGAAGAGTCCTCGTGAACGCAATAACTTCAAGCGTAAAAAAGGTGATATATAGTAATTTCACACATAGAAATGATAATCCTTCTACTATTTTCCATTTGTAACGTTTTCAAAATGTTTAATGAGGTTAATAATCTTACCATGAAGCCTTTGAGATTTATGTAATTTCTCTTTTGCACGTGTTTATTTCTGTCAAAAATGACCTCGGAAAGTTGCGGAACAGAATGCCCTGAGGAAGTCATGTGTAGATTGAAGTGTTCAGTTTATTATAAACAATTAAATTAAAAAAACTTACTCCATATGCTTTGTCTAATTATTTTTCCCACACGGATAAATATATATATATATTTTTAAAACATTGTCTCTATATTTTCAAGAACTTTAGTTTATTACCTATCATGTTATTCATGCATATACGATGATCAATACTATAAACAGTTACAAAACTCAACAATTCATTCAAAAGTGTCAAAACATCAAAATTTTTGTAATGCATGCATATGAATAAGTTGCTGACAAAAACCAAAAAAAAAAAAAACAAAAATAAAATCATGAAATGAAACAATATTATTATATGGTGCAACTATTAATTTATTTCGGTTGTACCTGCGTAGCTTTCTCCAGCAATGTAGAAGTCATGAGATTTGTACTGTGGGAATCTTCTAAACCAATTGATCAGGAAATTGTAGGAGTCCTGGGCTATAATGTATAACAAAAAGTTTTGCACATATAAGAGATAACAACATTTTGAAGATGCGTTAAAGGCTTTGTTTGGTTACTTGGTATGACCTACCTATTAACTTGTATTGTATTATATATCGATAATTTATGAATTAGCAACCTTAATTGCTACTCTACTGAGAGTAAATAAAACATGAGAAAGAAAAATTAAGAAAAAACAAACACATAAAAATTATAGTGGTTCCTATTTAATATAAGAGTTACGTGCATTTTTAACCTTGCAGAAAATATACTATGATGAAGTTTATTAGAAAAAATCGCATGCTATTCTCAACTTGTTTTTCTCTAACCTCTCTAAGAGAACCTCCTTCAACTTTTATATATAGGATAACTAGGGCAATAAAATTTTACTAGTGTGAAATCCCAAACTACCGTCGATGAAATTTAGGTTGATCATATCTTCTGCATAGGAAAATAATTCATACGGGTGTTTGGAATGTATGGTTAGAACTAATAGTTAAAATCAATTTTAGTTAAAAACATTGCAGTATATGAGAGCTTTATATTGCAACAATATTTTGCTTTTTACTGTAGCTGTTGAGAGCTTTACATTGTTGTTGGTTAGAACTAAATTAGACTCTGCAACTTAATAGTTAGATCATATTTAGAGCACTTTTAATAGGTCTCTAAAATAACACTAGCTAATACATAATACAAAACAAGATTGTTTAAATAGAACATACCAAACAAAATTATATATAAAAAATAGGATTGGTTTTAAAATCCAAGCAACATAAGTACCCATAATTGTATCGTCAAGATTTTCCAAGTCACTGCTGGTATTGGAATAAGAAAACCCAGTTCCAACAGGCGATTCCAGAAACAACAAATTAGCAGCTGGAAAGAAACAAATTAAGATGCAACTAATTCATTATTCTGGTTTTTAAAAAATAGAGATTGAATAATTTGAATGAAAGAAAAGGAAAATATTAATTGTCAAAAAGAAAAATGCATATGTAATTTTAAATACCATTGTTCCATGTATAAGGGTTGAACTTTAGCTTTGGTTTGCTGCCTTTTTGAGGAAAGAAAGGACCTAGTTCTTCTGCTGCTCCATATCCAATTGATGAACAACCAGGGCCTGTAAATTACAATTATTTATGAAGGTTCATAATCATGTGTAAAGCTATATATATATATATATATGTTTATGAATAGAAACTAAATAAAAAATATGCTAGTAATTCAATAAGGTGTCAAAAGTTAATTGAAGAACAATCATTGGGAAAAATGCCGTAACTTCGCAGGTGACAAGGAAGGTCATACTAAATATCTCAAGCGACCTCATGTTTCGCCATAATGCAACAACGAAATCTTAAGTCAGCCTCATGTGGGTCATGCTTGCCTCGCAATGTCAGTGGTGCGTAGCGGTTGTGTTCTGCTTGTGTTTCGTGGTGCAGGCCATTTGAAAGAAAGATGTTTACGTTTTGAGGTCATTTTGGTACTTTTGCATTCTAGAATGCTTATTTTTAAAGTAAAAGAAGAAAAGAGAAATTGGTTCTTTCTTTCTTTTTATTGGTAGGATCTCAAAATATTGGCTTTCCCCTAAATGCCCCAAATCGCCAGTCTTCATCAATGAAGGTGTAGAATAAATAATATTGGTTACCAAATTTTGTACACAGTTTAATATCCATAATGATTAAGGTGTCAAGACTTGTCACATTTTAATTCTGAGTGTCACTATGTGTCTGTTGATTTGTGGTTGTTGAACAAGTTACTTGCCACATCATTTTCATGTTAGAAATCGATAAAAATATTGGCAATATTACTGAGAACAAATCCTACATATTTTGTTATAGCATATTTATTGGGCTTAGATCATGGCGAGGCTTAGAACAAACAAGTGGGCAAGTAATTAATGTGACTACCTAACTTTGTGGGGCCGTAGATATATATATGCTTGGCACTGCTTTTGTTGTGCAAAGGAATACCTATCTAACTACGGCCTTCCTTAAACACTAAATATTATTATTCTTTTTTATGTCTCTTTTGGCGTGTTTACTTTCCATAAAAAAGAAAGGATAGTAAGTAGTAATTTCTTTTCTCTTTTAATAATATGTTTACTTATAAATTAATAATGAGAATTTTATATGCCTCACACAATAAAAGGAATAAGGAAAGATAATGTCAATCCTCACATCCCCTTTAGTATTGATTCTCTATCAAAAAGAATAAATGCTATATTTACATAGATATCCAAATTGAAATGTTATTAGCTAAGGGTTATAGTTATGTAAAAAGGATATTTTTTTTAATTACAATGAGAGAGATCTCAATTCCTAAATAAGTAAACACTAAAAAGGGAATGTAATTGTTTTTTTATTATACCATCAAATAGATAAATAAACACAAGAAAGGAAATGAATAATGCTCATTCCAATCACTATATTTTCCCGTCGTCCCTTTGCCTTTTGCATTATATTCTTTAACGGTCTGATAAACATGCCTTTTATGTAATAAATTAGGGTTAATAACAAACGGTTTTTGAAGTTTACCCTCAGTCTTATTTTAGTCCATGATGTTTAAAAAGCCATTTTAGTATTTAATCTATTATATTGTTTCAATTTTAATCCTTTCATTGATTCAATATTAAATATTTAACTTTAAACTTTGTAAATGTCCCTCTTTGGTCATTAGTCTATTATTTTGTTCGCTTTTAGTCCTGTTAGAACAAATTAGAGATTAAAGTGGAACATAATAAAAGTTCTGTTAAACATATAACACCTGACTAACCGAAGGATTAAAATTGAAACAAAAAAGTAGATTAAGGACAAAAGTAGGACTTTTTAAAAGTCATGATGGACTAAAGTCGGATTGAGGGTAAAATTGGTAACCCTTTGTGAGATAAAAGAGAAAAACATGAAGACATTGAACTAAAGTAGGAAATTAAACGGGGACTGGTCGTTATTACTTGGTGAAATTCTCATTTCCACGGATTAATGTTGCATTTTAAAAATTAATATGAGCTATATGATATCTTTAAGTATACGACAAGGGGTTTAATTAGGTTAGACAATAAAAATGGAGAGATCAAAGCAAAAAATAATCCTTCTAATAAGAATAAGAATAATGACAATTAAACATTCATTACTAACTGCATTTATATGCTTCCCAATACTACATCATGAAATTCCTTGAAATAATAATCGAAAACCGTATAATGTTCCTCCAAAAACAAAATAAAAAGGTCAGAAAATCATTCAAAAAAAGAGAAGTAAAAAAACCCGAGGATCGTGATTAGGACGTTTGACTAGTGCACCTTATATTAAGATAAGGGAATTACAACCACATATTGATTGTAAGGATCCTTCTCTTTACTTTTCGAAGAAAGGGTCCTTGATCTTAGGATATTTCGCACATAATTATTACAAATAAGATTCACGAATATGGATGACATTATTTATATATTTATTAATAAATTAACAGACCATTTTTCACAATTTTGGTTTGTTTGTTCATTTTTTTTATGATGACGATTTTTCATGATTACATGTCAATTATTTGGCACAACAAACATGAAATGACCATCATTTTTCATTACTATACGTCAATTATAATTTGGCGTAACTAACTCAACTCAGGAGGACTTTTTTTTGGTTGACTTGGGTGGTATAGTTTAATTCTAGCTAGGTAATAATGCAAATTTAATTATTTTTCCAAGCGGAATCTACACAAACTATTATCGCCAGATGAAATTAACCCAGGTGCTAAGTGTTCAAAGTTTATATGCCCCATGCATATAAATTTGGTTTTCATTACAGCAACGTGATGACTTATAACATGAATTGAGAATATAGTTTGAACTATAATTTTGTGCGGTTGAAACTAATTTTTCTATTGTGATTTCTCTTCCATGTTACAGTATTTTTAGTTCCAAACGATTCTAACCACGCTTCTTAATGTCCTATTAACTACTCAAGTTTAATTATTATTAGAGAGCGTCGAATGTATGTACTTACCTCCATTGAGCCAAAGGACGAGAGGTTTGTCCTGAGGTTTGTTTATGGCTTCAAAAAACCAATAAAACAAGGCTCTTCCATGAGTTTCATTGACTGTGACATATCCTGAGTAGTGCTTGAATTTCACCAATGGCTGCCCTGGTAACCCAACAACTCTGTCTGCTTCTTGCTGAGCTCTGATTTCATGGCTAATCGCCTCTCCTCTTTGCAAGAACAAGCTGATCAAAGTTACTATAAGCAAAACATCACGTAGAAGAAGAAAATAGTTCAAAGCCATTGGGAAACGAACCCCCCACCAAAAAGTACCCTCTCTCTATAGAGGAGAAAAAAAGGACCAATTGATTTGTAGAAAGATAAAGTGGTATATATATATATATATAATGTGCGTGTGGTTTGTATATAAGAGGCAATTTTTCTTGAGCAAAAAAAGCATGGTATCTATTTTTTAATTATCAAATTTATAAAAAATAATTTTGATTAGATTTAAAGATTTTAAATTCTATAAAAATTTTCCCCGAGTAGTCCTTTTGTATGTTGGCAAAAGTTCCAAAGTGGACAGATACTGCTGTCAACTCATTCCCTTGGAAGTATGTACAGATCCCCATTCCCAATTTTCATTCCTAAAGGGCCAGACACCGTTTTCCTTTTTGTAAGCATATGATTCTGAGGGCAGGTATGGATGTCAATACGATTGGCTAATTATAATATTGATTATCTTGGCAACTGTTTGCTTCAAAGGGCATAATATCAATCCTCTTGATTGGGATAATATCCACCCTTTTCCCTATGTTGGGTGATTTTCATTTGCCAAGAAAATATTAGGGGATATTTGCTGTGTGGTGATGAATGGTAATTGATTTCGCGGAGAGAGTGAGAATAAGTGATATGATTTCTAGAAAAAATATAATTTATTGTGTTTGTCTGTGCATGTAAATTGCATAAGAATTTGAATACTTTCCAAATAGTCCCCAAATAGTTACACCTTTGAGTCTACTGCTAGAGAAGAAAATCAATATACTGCTTATATGGCATGCCCATTACCTTATAATCTCTTTTACATTATTAGCTTTTTTAGAGGATTTTTTTCTATTGCTATTGTACATTGTCAAAGTTTACATAGTGATATTATTAAAATTAAACTATAAATCAATATAAGGGAGGTGATGATCATATAAGTGAAAGAATTAAAATCTAAGATTATGAATATATACATAGTTCCTAAAAAAAGATTGCCTTAATAAAAAAAAGACAAAATTGGACACCTTAATTAAGACAAAAATCCCCAATTAAATTTTTAGTATTGAACCATGCATGCATCTTTTGTGGTTGTCCGGTCAATTGCTTTGGTCAATTTCTTCCAGATGAAACCTTTGAAATATCCAGAAGGGCAACCAAATAAAGGGGAATGGCCCACTGGCAATGACCTGTAGGCCCATTAGAAACTAATATACCATACATGTATTAAGTAACTAAAAAAATGCACAATAACTGTACAGTATAAAATTGCAGGTTGTCTTTTCCTTTGGCCGTAAGAGAAGCAAGTGTGTGTTAGGGTGATGAATTACGATAAAGAGCTAATAAATTAGGAGTATCGAATTAAATCCTATGGTAGAATTAAGTGCGGGAAAACTTCCAGCGTAGCCCTTTATTGCCTGGAGAAGTTGAAGATGTTTCATACCAAATGTAACACCCTAAATTTTAAGTTAGGGGTCTAGTTGAGATTATATGAATTTGTTTTATTTTTATCTCTTATGTATTGATTTTTTTTTTACTTATGAAATTACCATGTATTTATGGGATGATAAAACTTCATGCAAAAGTGTTTTATATATATATATATATATATCTTATATGTTAATTTATAAGTATTAATATGTTTATATATATGTAGAAATATATAAATTTTCTAAATATAAATAAACATTAATTTATATGTTAATTGTAAGTTAATTTACAAGTATTCTATATATATATAAATGTTATATTTTATATATAAATATTTCTATATATATAATTATCTTTACGTAATATAAGAATCAATATGTTTCTATATATAAGGATAATTCGTATAAAAATAAAAGAAAGGAAAGTTATGTTATATATTAATGTAATGTACATAATATTTTGTACTATTGTATAATTGTAGTGGAAAATGACTAGCGTAATTTGTGTATATGTGAGTGTGTTTGTTGCGGTATAATTTTGATTTATTGGCATATTATCTTCTCTTTCCTTATTCCATATGGGGGAATAGTTGACTTTTTATGTGATTAGATAATAATTGTTGATTGATTGGCATATTTTTGGATTTATTTCCTCATTTAAGGAAATAAAATGTTTGACTTTTGATTGATTGAATTTAATTGATAAGGTTTCCTACTTTTGAAAGTTGATATATGGTAAGTAGGAGCTAATTTGTTGATTCTTCCCTTAATTCCCTCTAATCCCACGTGTAAACTGTGTAACGCCCGCCGTTTTCTTCTATGGATACTTATCTTAATTTAACGTTAGAATATGATATTTTAGTGCTACTATTATTTATGTTAAGTAAAATTAACTTTTTTATTTAGTAATGTCGTAGGTGACAGCATGTGGGATCGATGTGCTCGGGATGTTCATGTCAAAAGTTATGATAAATTTAAAGTATTTATTTATTTTTTTTTATGGATTTCAACTTGCTCTAAATTCATAATCTTTATAATGATCTAGATTTATGTATGTCTAAAGTTAAATTCTTAATGATAACATGAATGTCGTTGCATATTTTCTTATTTTTTTTATAATATTAATGATGCTATGATAATTACATGTGTATTAATATTTTTGGGTCATAGAGTAAATATTATTATAGTGTATAAACAATTATACATTTTAATTACATTATATATAACCTTAAAGTTTAAATTAGAATATGTTTATATTATATTTATTATATATATATATATATATATATTATGTTATAGTTATATATTAACGGCAATTGCCGTGTAAGAAGAAAAAAAAAAAAGAAAGAGGCAGTTGCCGTGAAGAAAAAAAAAGAGAAAAAAAAAAGAAAAAAAAAAGATAAGGAAAAAAAAAAGGGGGGAATTGACTTAGATTTGGATGAGGGTTTTCTACACTTATCTAATCCATTCTCTCTCATAAACTTATAAACATACCTCTAAGCCACCAAAGTTTTCATTCTCTAAATTTCTAGCCAAAGAAAATTCTCTCTCTAAAAATGTTCTTAGACACTCTCTCTTTCTTCTCCACGATTTCTTCCCTTCTCTCCTTTATTTTTCTACAAACAATTGAATGAAATATTGGGTTTTCACTTAGATAATTCAAGAGAATTAAGAAGAATCGTTTTGGAGATAAGAAACTCATTCTAGACCATTGCTGAAATTTTGTTTTCTTTGTAATCCGACCCCCTTAACTTCGTCTACAAATTTCTGTTTGCTCTAAATTTTAGTATGATGTTTATGTATGTGTTATGTGATATTCCTCAAAATTTCACTTTATTTAGAATTTTTTATACTAAGATATTAAATCTTCTTTCTCTGCCACTCATGACGAAACTGTTGCTGATTGGTATTTTGCACAAAAGTATAGTTCATGTTTAAGGGGCAAACGACCTTTGATTTGAACAAAATTTTATAGAGATATTCATGCATATGTTAAGTTACGATCTGGAAAATTTTGTAGTTATTTGATGAATATTTTATGCGTTCTTGAATTTTCTTTAAGATAGGTTTTTATGGCTGTTTATTTAGTGAATTCGGTACTTCTTGTTTATGTGACCTATTTGCATAGCTAAACAAATTTATTTGCTAATGAGACTTTTGTGGTACTATAAATATATGTTATTAGGTTATCTTAAAAATTTTAGGGTTAAAGTAATTTTATTTTAATTATTGAATTTTTGATGCCTTAAGTATACTTTTCATACAAACACCTGACAGTCATCGTGTTTCAGTAATTTTTAATTCTGTATTTTGTTGTTTATGTTTTTCTTATATTTTTTTTTTCAAATACTAGACATCTTGAATTTTCATTTGGCTTTTGAATCGCTTGAATCGGAGTTTTCTTTAAATAGTTTTGATTTTTCAAAATTGACCTTGAAAGCTATACAGTTTTACATAGACCTAAAATTTAGATTGAATTTTGAGGACTTTTTCTTCATGCAAATTATTGTCAAAGTATGCGTATAATATATCTAATTCTTTGTTTCTAAGTCTAGTTTCTAATGCCACTAGCTTTGACTGATTTGGATTTAAGATGAAATTATTATGAATTTTTAAGTGAATAAAGGTCATTCTGCCTACTTTTGGGAATTATGCCCTAGGTTCATAAATTTTGATTTTGTGCTTCTTGATATTATTATGTGATAAGGTGATGTTTAATGATAGTATGAGATATTTATATATTGCTAATAGTATTGCTATTGACTTATGGTTAATATGAATGTTTGACATGAACACTCCAAAAGACAAGCACACCGAGAACCGCAGCAACGTCACCTAAGTTAAGGTTTAGTAAGCAAGCAAGATAAGTAAGTATATTCTAACCTGCAACATGATAAAAGTTTATGAAAAAGTTTTGAGAATATGTTTTATGATAATTTTTAAGTTTGTTTTTATATGTTGTTTTCTCATGAAAACTCTTGTTGCAACAAGTATGTTTAACGAATGTTTCAATGATGACATATGTTAAAAGTATATCTATATATATGTATCACTTAATTAAGTGTTGCACGCCCTATGTTTATGTTTATGATGTCCCAAAGGATGGACTTGTCGTGTTTGGTTTGGGATTAGCTATCCCTCTCCTCTCATGACAGTGCGCCTATGATGATGATGTTTATGGTACAGCACTTGAGCCCCAAAGATAAAATGAATGAAGTTTTTAATATGGATAATGATAATGAAAGATATGTTCTATATGAAACTGTACCAAGTGCACTATTATGTTAATGATGATTATGATTATGATGTTTCATAAAGATGTTCATAAAATGTTTTATGTTGTGAGATAGTAAAGTGTACTTGCTAAGCTTTTGAGTTTATAATCATGTTGTAGATAAAGGTAAGAAGACCATGGAATAGGTGAAGGGTGAGAACAAGCGTGTAGGCTACGAACGATGGATTGGAAATAGAAAAACACTAAGAAAGAATAATTTTTTTTAAACTATGTTTTTATTTCTTTGAATGCTTAAATTTTCGCATTATTAAGTAAAAGACTTGTTTTACGTTTATTTTGATTTTTCAAAAGTTTAGTCTACTGACCTATTTAAACAGATTTTAAAGTTGGTTTTGAAATTTTGTTTGAATTATGGTTTTGTTAATTTGGCATTGATAAACCATAAAAAAAGGATTTGAAATATTTGGAATATTTTTTTTGAAAAAAAAAAAATTGTATGCATGGATCCTATAATATGTTTATCAAATTGTATTTAAATTTAAATGATCTATCTTATAAATAATCATAACAATGATGAAAGTAATGACTATTATTGTAACGCCCCCCTTCCGGACGTCACAGATATCGTTACATTCATTCGTTAAAACATTATTTGTAGCAAACTATTGTAATAACATACATTTGAAATCATAGTTTGGAAAAGCATTCCCAAGATCTTTGCATACTACTTTTTTTTTTTTTTTATACAAAAATACTATTTATAAGAAATTATGATTTTTCTTAATTATAACAATTTTCTTTTCCCATAGACATTGTATAAATAGTTTGCTAATATTATTTAAAATTAATTGGCCTTTGAAAAACAAAAGACAAAATTCTTTGAACATGTTTCGGCCGGCAGGCCGAACTTTCAACTTCAGCAGGCTGAACTTAACCGGCAGGCCGAAGATCACCCATCGGCAGGGCGTCCGAGGCCTTGCAAAATGGGGTTTTCAAAATCCTCAAGATCGGCAGGCCGATGCTTGGCATCCGGCAGGCCGATTGGAAAACTTCGGCAGTCCGACCAGTATGGTCGGCAGGCCGAACTAAAAAAAATTCTTTTTAAAACAAGTTTTTTAAAACTTCAAATGCGGAAGAAAATTTATAAAAATACAGTAAACAAACATTCACAAAATTTATAAAATTATATATCTTTAAAATATATGAACATACTCAAAACGAAAATAATCATAAAATGATTCTTTAAAAACTCCTTTCCTTGGCGTTCTTCCATTTGCAACCATCTTCCTTAGCTCACACGCCTATCATAGTGTCCTCCGCCTATTCCATCACTTTCTTACCCTTATCTGCAACATGATGAAAAACTTAAAATAAGCCAATGCTTAGTAAGTACATTGTGATTCTCACATCTTAAAATCATTTCATAAACATCATCATCATCAACTTTAAAACATTTCATGAACATCATCATCATCATCATCATCATCATCATCATCATCATAATAGTGCACTAGGCACATTTTCATAGGAACATATCTTTCATTACATCATTCATATTAAAACTTTTCCATTTTATCTTTAGGGGCCCAAGTGTTGCACCATAACATCATCATCATAGGCGCGCCGTCATGAGAGGAGAGGGGTTGCAAGGCCCAAACCAAACATGACATGTCCAACCTTTGGGACATCATAAACATAAACATAGGGTGTGCAACACTTATTTAGGTGATACATATATACATA
>CAMOHE010055289.1:0-15073 GCA_946598075.1 Artocarpus hirsutus
TGTCTAATCCAATCATCGCTATTCTCTTAAATAAAAAATTAACCGAAGATAATTTTTTCAAGTGGAAGAGTAACATGAACATTGTACTAATTTGCAAAAATTACAAGTATGTCCTGATGGAGGAATGTCCTCCATCGTCAGTTGCCAATGCTCCTCGTAATATACGAGAAGTATATGATGGTTAGATCCAGGAAAACAACAAGGCCTGCTGTTTTCTTTTGGCTAACATGTCTGATGTGCTTAGGATGAAGCACGAAAGCATGGAGAGCGTTATGAGAATGCAGTTTTTACAAGACATGTTTGGTAAACCTTCTGAAAAGGAGCGCCACGAAGCCGTTAAGGCGGTAATGAATGCCAAAATGAAGGCAGGGATTTCAGTCAAAGAATATGTTCTCAACATGGTTAACTATCTCCATGAGGCCAAGGTGAACGGGGCTGTGATAGATGAAACCACACAGGTGGGGATGATTTTGAAAATCCTCTCCCTTACATTCCTTTAGTTCAAAAGCAACTATTTCATGAACAAGCTAAAATATAATATGACTAAGTTGCTTAATGAGCTGCAAACCTTCAAGTCTATTTCGAAACAAAAGACTAAAAAAGGTGAGGCAAATGTTGCAGAAGCTCAACCCTCTTCTTCTACTCAAAAAAATAAGAAGAGGAAGAGGACTGAAGGAAGTGGTAAGTCTAAAAATGGGAGGCAACCAAAAAAAACAAAAGCAACAACAACAAAAAGAGCTCAAAACAAAAGAAGCCCAAAGGAAAATGTTTCCACTGTGGCGTAGTTGGGCACTGGAAGAGAAACTGCAAGAAGTATCTTCAGGAGCTCAAAGAAAAGACGGACAATGAAAAATTAGATTTACTCATTTTAGAAGCTTGTTTAGTTGAAGATGATACTTCACCTTGGAAAATTGATTTAAGGGCAACTAACCATGTTTGTTCTTCTTTGCAGATGCTTAGTTTTTCAAGAAAGCTTGCCGACAAGGAACAAATGATGAGAGTGGGAACGAGAGAGGTTGTTTCGGCAAGAACCATAGGAGTTTTTAAACTTTATTTTAGAAATAAGTTTTTAATTTTGGACAATGTTTATTACATTCCTTATTTTTGTAGAAATTTGATTTCTGTTTCTAGGTTATTTGAACAAATGTTTAATGTTTCTTTTAATAATTATTATGTTAATAATTTCTAGAAATTGTTTGAATATTTGTTCTACGCATCTGGAAAACGCACTTTACACTTTAAGGCCCAACAAAAAATCACTACTCAATACCGAAATGTTCAAAGTTGAACAACCAAAACCTAAGAAGCAAAAGATTTCTTCTGATAATGAAACATACCTATGGCACCTTAGATTAGGTCACGTTAACCTTGACAGAATTAATAGACTAGTAAAGGATGGTCCTTTAAAAGAACTAAAAGTTAGTTCTCTACTAGTTTGTGAATCTTGTCTTGAAGGTAAAATGACTAAAAGGCTTTCTCTACAAAAGGCGAAAGGGCCAAGGAACCACTTGAGCTTATACATTCAGATGTCTATGGTCCATTGAATGTACAAGCTTGTGGTAGTTATGAATATTTTGTCACATTTATTGACGATTATTCTAGGTATGGTTACATAAACCTAATGCAAAGGAAATCTAAAACTTTTAGAAAGTTCAAAGAATTCCAAGCAGAAGCTGAAAAGCAATTAGGAAAGACGGTGAAGAGTCTTCGATCTGATCGAGGAGGGGAATACCATGATACTAAATTCAAGGACTATATGATAAAACATAGCATTCTATCACAACTCACCGCACCTAGAACACCACAACAAAATGGTGTTATAGAGAGAAGAAATCGGACGTTGCTAGATATGGTGAGATCCATGCTCAGCTACTCATCATTACCCACTTCGCTATACTGCAGTATATCTTCTAAACATAGTTTCATCTAAGTCTATTCCAAAAACACCTTTAGAGTTATGGAATGGTCACAAACCTAGTATACGACATATCTGTATGTGGGGTTGTCCAACACATGTGCTGAAAGGAAAAACCAGGAAGCTGGAACCACGTTCTGAATTATGCTTGTTTGTGGGATATCCAAAGGGAACGAGGGGAGGCTTGTTTATAGTCCACAAGAAAAGAAGGTACTTGCATCGACAAATGCCACTTTTTTAGAGAATGATTAGATGACAAACTATAAACCTCGTAGCAAAGTTGTACTCGAAGAGTTTCTTTCTGATCAAATCATACCACAACCGACAACTATTGTCAAAGGACAAAATGAGAAGACCATATCTCCCGATTAGAATGTCATACCACCTCGATGTAGTGGGAGGGTTGTAAGACCACCTGCTCGCTATAGGGAAATTAGAGAAGCACATGTTGCTATCTCTGATAATGGTGAGGATGATCCATCGACATATCGTGATGCAATGGAAGATTTTGAGAAGGAAAAATGGCTAGAATCTATGAACCTTGAAATGGAGTCAATGTACTCCAATTCAGTCTGGGAACTTGTAAACCTACCAGAAGGGATAAAACCCATAAGGTGCAAATGGATTTACAAGAAGAAAAGAGGAGTGGATGGGAAAGTTAAGACTTTCAAAGCTAAGCTTGTGGCAAAGGGAGGAGGGAGTTAACTATGAAGAAACTCTCTCGCCTATAGCTATGCTTGAATCCATTCGGATTCTTTTATCCATTGCTGCTTCTCTTGATTATGAGATATGACAAATGGATATCAAGACTACCTTTTTGAATGGCTATCTTAAGGAAAGCATCTAATGGTGCAACCAGAAGGGTTTGTAGTCAAAGGTTAAAAGCAAAAAGTTTGCAAGTTACCGAGGTCCATCTATGGACTCAAGCAAGCTTCAAGATCCTGGAACTTGAGATTTGATGAAGCGATCAAATCTTATGATTTCAATCAAAAAATTGATGAACCTTGTGTATACAAGTGCATCAAAGATAAAAAGGTGGTCTTCTTAGTTCTTTACGTAGATGATATCCTACTCATTAGGAATGATGTAGGCGTATTATCTAATGTAAAGAAATGGCTCAACAACCAATTCCAAATGAAAGATTTGGGAGAGGCAAGTTATGTTCTTGGAATCCAACTCATAAGAGATTGCAAGAACAAACTGTTAGCGCTATCTCAGGCATCATATATCGATAAACTGCTTATCAGATTTTTGATGCAAAACTCTAAGAAAGGTAATTTACCTATATGTCATGGAATTTATCTTTCAAAAGAGCAGTGTCCTAAGACACCTCAAGAGGAAGAAAACATGAGACGAGTACCCTATGCATCTGTAATGGGAGGTCTAATGTATGCTATGTTGTGTACAAGACCTGATATTTGCTATATGGTGAGTATAGTCAGTCGGTATCAATCCAACATAGGATTTGATCATTGGGTAGCGGTTAAACATATTCTCAAGTATCTCAAGAGAACAAGAAACTCTATGCTGGTATATTCCGGTGAGAATTTGATTCCCATTGGATACACTAATTCTGAATTTTAATCAGAGAAAGACACATGTAAATCTACGTTTGGATCTGTGTTTGCTTTTGGTGGTGGAGCCATAGTTTGGAGAAGCATCAAACAATCTTGTATTACTGATTCAACTATGGAAGCTGAATATGTGGCTGCTTGCAAAGCAGCTAAAGAAGGTGTTCGGCTCCGTAAGTTCTTAAATGATCTGGAAGTAGTTCCAGGTATGGATAAACCACTCACACTATATTGTGATAACAGTGGTGCAATTGCAAATTCAAGAGAACCTAGAAGCCACAAAAGAGGAAAGCATATAGAGAGAAATATCATTTGATAAGAGAAATAGTATATTGAAATGATGTGGAAGTTATGAAGATAGCGTCGGAAAACAACCTTGTCGACCTTTTCACCAAGACATTACCTGCAAAGAGCTTTGAGGGACACTTGGAAGGCTTAGGTCTTAGAGACATGTCTCAACTGCTTTAGGGCAAGTAGGAGATTGTTGGGTTTGGTGCCCTAAAAGATGTAACATTATACATATTGCTAATAAATAAATAAAGTAACGTTTAGAATTATTTTGGTTGCTTATATGTTTTATGAATATATTTATAAACATCAAGAAAATTCTATAATTATTTATGTGACTATAAATTTAGCATGTAAGTGTTATATGCTTAGGGATAAAATTTATAGATAATAATCTAAAAAGTCCGTAATAATTAATTAAAGTTTAGGATCTTTAATTAATATCACAAGTACGGTTCAATCTCATTTAGAATGAAATAGTCATTATCCAGACTATTAATGTAGAGACATTGGATTGGAGGTACTTTATATAATAAGATTATATAAGACTGGACTAGATAAATTATGAATCTCTAATAATCATCAGTTACAAATAGAGTATTCAATTTTTTTACTGTGATGATCGTATATTTGATAGTCTTAATCCTAAGTATTTATTAGACTCATGTTTATGACATTATGTTTTTTGACTTGTTTTGTAAGATTTGTCTAAGCACAGATCATAACTTAGCATCTTGGAAACATAATGTACTAAATGGCTGGGAATAATATTATACAGATATAGAATCTATTTCTTCCTTATGAAAGTTAGAAAAATAGTTCTCTTAAGTGACAATTCGAGGTTTGAATAGTAGAGCGCTCGTTCATAATAAAATTATGAATTAACTATTCATTAGAGAATTATTGGTATTCAAGGACAAAGATACAATAAGAGAGGTAAACGGAAATTGAACCTAACTCTTATTATGAACTATTTATGGACAACTAACTTATCTATAATGATTATATCAATAGACTACTCACGTATTTTCTTTGAGTAATTTTACTATAACCTCAAGAGTTCAATTTCAGGTTTTTAGTGGAGTAACACTGAAACTAATAAATTTAGCACATTAATTAAAGAGTTTGATTAATTATTAAATTTATTGTAGCTTGAGTTATAGGTCTATAAGTCCCCAATGCCACCTCTGTAACACTATATTGAATTTATTCATAAAATGAATTATGAATATTTAATTTAGAATTATTGAATCCTGAGTTAATTATTTCACACTTGAGATATTAATGTGATACAGAAAAATATATTCTGTAATACATAATATAATGTGATAAATGTTGTAACATTTAACTGAGCATTAGTCCATTAATTAATTGATTATATTTAAAATCTATTCTTTAATAAATGAGATTTTTTTTAAATGTTATTATATATATATATATATATAGTAGATTTTATTATTATTAATATATATATATATATAACCAATGTGTACGTTTCACGTAACCCTTTTTACTTTATGTATATGTATATATATATATAACCAATGTGATTCGTTTAAAAAAAAATAAGAGGGAAATTAATAAGATTTTTTTTTTATATCATTCCCTTATTTATATATATATATATATATATATATGTTAGAATCATGTAAAATATATCATTTCCTCATATATCTAATATTGTGGTTATTTCAAATTTGAAATTAATTAAAAAATTACTAATAGCTCAGATATAAAAAAGAAAAGATAACAGTTATCTCAAGAGATTTTTTATTCACGTAATTTTTGCAAAACACTCAAAGAGAAAACTGAAAGTTTTTCTTTGGAAAAAAAGTTTGTTATCTTATGTATTGAGTATATAGCAAATTCAAAAAAATGTGAAAAAAATTTATTCTTATAGTTTGATGCCCACTCGTCTTTCTATTGGTGTAGAGGCCTAGATTAAAAGATCGTGGTGTCAAAGAGGAAGGCTAGGATACCTTGATAGTCTTCAAAAAGATTAGTAAAACTCTCAAAGCTTTCTATTATTAATTAAAATTATATATCTATTCTCGATGAACAGAGTTTTCAGAAAATTTTTGTTTATCAACGATCCGTTCTTCTGCTGCGTTTCATATTTTAATTCCAACACTTAAAACACAGTTATTTTTATGTTTGTTTGACAAAGGGATGTAGAAATAACTTTCCTTCCACTGGAGGAAAAGTCCGGATTGCAATAAAATGTATTATCAAAATTGTAAAAACAACGACATATACATATATGGAAAAGAAAAGGAAGTCTACAAGCAGAAAAGCAAAGTTGACAGTTGGTATGTGTGATGAGCAATACATATACTTGTGAACCTATAATACAAGAAAATGTAAAATATAGTTTGGAAGCCGCGAGGTCCATTGCGAAGAAAAATCAATAGTGAAATGTACAAGGCAAAATATTCCAATTTATAACCCGTTTGAAAAAACAGTTAGAATCATTAGTTACAACTATAATTACAACTATAAACAGTATAAAGCTCTCACATGCTACAGTAAAAAGTAAAAAGTTAACTACAGTATAAAGCTCTTATATGCTACAGTTCTTAAACTAAAATTATTGGTTCTAACTGTTCTTTTAAACAGCCTATTAGACATATTACTAACCTATAATCTTTTTGAGCGTACAATGTACCAAGTATACAATACCTGTGGTTACGTTTAAGAGTCAAAAATGATATTTATATCATGATCCACATGTTAACAAGTTCAAAAGAACAATATCTGAAATCATATGGGGAAGACTTAATTCTCACAACTAATAGTTGTTTAAAGTCAGTAGTTGAAAAATATGGTTACTCCATGCTACTAATTGGTTTAAGTCCGCATATCTTTTATACTACTACTTAACTTCTTTCCTTCCACTCTTGGTTATTTATTAAGTTATATTCGTGGATCATTTTAATTTTATTTTTGTTCTTATTTTTGACTCCTTAAGTTATGTTAATTCCCTCTCAGGTCTTGTTCATTCTTTGTCTCCATTGATTCTTATCTAAGTTCTTATCCCAATTTTTTTATTTTTTTATGTTTGCTTACTCCCTCTATTTATAGTCTCCAAATGCCATGATTCTTGACTGCATATTCACTTCTTACTGTTTAAATAATTCTAATATTTCCCCTTTCACCGTTTGGTTCTCTGGTGCCTTTTTACTCTCGTCTCTTCACTGGTGAATTTGGAAGTTATTTGAGTAGCTTCATCCTATATGATACTACAAGCTAGACCTTCATCATATGACTGTACAATATAAGAGACATACAACACCGTTGTACCATGGGTTAATACAAATGTTTCACAGAGATGGTTTGGTAACATGAAGCGTTTAATATTACTGATTTAGTGCTCATCGGCATGAGTCCCAAAAAAGAAAATGTTGCAGCCAATCCTACCACACCACATCCCATAACATTGTTCCTTGATTTTCATCCATCCCCATGATACGGTAAATACCTCAATGTCAAAACATTGCTGTAGTGTTTTCTTACTATGCCCATCTATAGTTTACAGATACAAATAAATTCCACAACAAAGTGGTAGTGGAGACAAAAATGTGGTCTAACACATTACCATAGCATGGTATTATCTATACATGTATTAAAACCAAAAATCTGCTGCATCACGGCATGTGTTCATCTCTGAGCATGTTTTTCAGAGTTCCAATAGAAGGGTTTGGTGGCCCCAGAGGCAATCCCAGAGTTTGAAGACGACAGCTGAAGAGTTTTGGGAGACGGGTCTACTTTCTGGCAGTTGGTGGCGCTGCAGCAACTTCAGAATGTAAGCTTCATCATGCAAGGAGAAGGGGATGCTGCCATTACCAAGGACAAATTTGGGAGACTAGTAGTGTTAGTAGGCTAACATTTTGATGGCTGTAATAGTAAGGAAAAGTACGTCAAGTATTGTACCCACTAAAGTCGAAGCGCACCAACTGCATGTCTTCAGAAATCTCAATCTCAACTGTGGCATGGGAGCTTGTCTGGACAAATATCACAACCAAAGTTAGGTGGTGTCACTGAAAGATGATGGATCTTTAGTTTCTTCCAAATTCTTTCTAGAAATATGACACCCTACATTTTCATCAGCCTCGGACAAAAACATCCTTGAATTTGCTATCCGAACTCCAGAGGAAAAAGGAAAAAAGCCAGAAGCTTTTAAATCTTAAGCTTTTGATTTATCGCTCTAAACCAGCTTCTTTTGGTAAAAATGTAAGGAACTATATTAGAGTTTTGAATCAGTATTCATTGCTTTTATTTTACTTTTTTTTTATTGATGAATAATAAAAAGAGAATCTACTTTTATCAAAATTTTGATCCAAACAGCAATTTAAACAATTACGACTGTTACTTCTGTACTTCTACTGTGCAAAAGCAAAAGCAAAGCAAAAGCAAAAGCAAAGCCTGTCAAATGATCCAAAATACATAGAAGTCTCGGTAGAAATGTTAGTACAAGACATATGCTGAACATTTTAGCAAAAAAACAAAAAAAAAGAAGAGTTGTATGTTGAACAAAAGCATATGCTGTACCTAAAAAATGACATTAATTAGTTAAATGGTTACATGGGCTAAAATGCTGGCCCAATTTGTCCTAAACAAGACTCCATGTCTGTTGGGTAAGATGGTAAAGTGGGGAAAGGGCCTAGGTCTTAGGTCCAAAACTTGCAAATCAAAGAAAAATATGAATAATGATAAATAGCCTATACTATAGGTATTAAAACACTACTTGACTTGTCCAAGAACTATTGATTTATGTATTTATTTTATGATGAAACGGATCTCACATTGAAAAGTCTCATAAATTGAATTTATTTTAAGCCCCTAAATGTTTGCTGATTCAAGTAGTGCTTTAATATTGCATTGAAGGACCTTTCTCCTCTCTTCTTCACTTTCCCTCTCTATCTTTTTAAAATATATGCTTCATGGGCGAAGATGCAAACAAAAAATATGAGTCTCTGGTATAGGACTGTTTCAACCCTGTGAGTAACTCATGTGTCCCATTGACCCTTACACAGCGTCACTCAAATGCAAAATAAATAATATTATATTTAACCAGTATAATGATCAAAAATATGTTACACAACCAACAAAAGATGACAAAAGATGACAAAAGGTCACTTACTTGAACCAGTAAAAATGGCAAAGAGAATCCTTCCACAGAAGATTTTCCACAGTTGAGCAGCTGCTTATTTCGTGATATCAAACATTGGAGACCTGCAATCTTCACATGTTTTTTCCAAAATCGAACATGTTACGAAGCCAACATAATCATTCCGTTCAACAACAAAGTATAAGCCAAGAAAAGCGAAGTGACCAAACAACTTCTATACTCTATCAACCATCATTTTATCCAGCCTATTAATCCTCTCTTTCTTTTCCCTAGATGCAAACAGAAACAGAGTTAAGCCCCTTTTCCCTAGGGCAATTCACGCATTTTATAAAGTATAAATTCATAATTGTCAGCAAAATTATATCACAAAATCACATAAAATGCAACAAGATTTGCAAGGGTAATCTTGTGATTAACCTTCCATGTGTCCTTTTTTCCCTTGCCAAAGTAAGCACATTGTATTCAGCTCCTTTTTAGACATATGAATAATCTTGTGCTGACACGAACACATAAAGATGGGCAGAAGAGTCTTACCATGATCATCTTTGGGGACGTTCAAAAGGTCATTGTGTGTAAAAGGAATTCTTATTAGAGTAAAAAAAAAAAGGTAACAAAGTTGAAAGATAACAATTAAAACAAAACTCGAATTTGACATGTGTTGGATGTTGGTACACCCTTATGCAGATCAAAGACCATGCACTTAACTGATATAGAGTTCTAGGCTGTTCAATGCTAACTATGGATAAATTTGAACATCGAATGTAATTAAGATTTAAAAATAAAACAAGAAAGGAAAATGGCGTTATTCAAAAAGAGGCAATGGGAAATGGCATTACTTGCTCTTCTAAATCATTCAAGTAGGCTGCTTTCTTTCCAATCCTATTCACCATATTCACACGTACTGCCTATAGGATCAAAAAACAAAATGGGCCTAATCTGGTGCGTCAATTCTTAATTTTCTTTTTAGAAAAAGAGAGGGAGAACAAGACGCATTGTCAGTAATCGGCCTAATCTGCTTGAGTCCCTTTCCACTGGATTTCCTTTTTGTCTCTAGTGATGATTTCCAGTGCCACAAGAACGTTTAGTGCAATCATATACTCGCCGTCATATGTTCTTTTCATCAAGCTGCTTATTCAAAGTATTCAATTAAGAAATTATCATCAAAGTTAAGTTCCTACTAGATGTTGAAATATTGAGCTAAACCAAACCTCATCTAGCAAAACTGTGGGCATTCCATTCAACTCTGAAATAATTTCATCTGCGACCTGGACCCCACAAATGAAATGACTAAAATGTTTAAGAAAGAAAAATATACTGCAAAATATCTTCTTTATGAATCCCTCTTCACCAAAACAAACTTTAAAAATCACCTTACTATATGCTGTTCTTCCTTTGCTCTCCAACTTCATGCAAACTGAAAAATAATGAAGAAACTCATATTACACTAAAAAACCATTGACCAATCGAATTATTTATTATACCAGGATTTTATTCAATTAAAACTGCAATTAACTGAATAATATTCAACTATATGATAGGAACAGGCAGCCAATAAGAAAACAAAGCCCAGACTTTCTTCCATATAAGCAACCACTCACCCATAACACTGAACTGCCTTAGCCCTCCACCATTTATTCTTGCTTAGCTCTCTACCATTTTTTCTTGAAGCCCTTTTCTTCTTTGCTGCAATATTACTATTTCAAATCGAGGTTCAGAAAAAAGATAATTAAGAGTGAGATTATAGCTGACTTCTTTAATGAAGGGAATGTGATTCATTAGTAATTTTGGTCCACCTCTCAACAACCGCAATATTGGCTTATCTTGAGAAGCCTTGCTCTCCCGTGTCTGCTTACTGTCACAAGCACTTGAAAGATTACCAGAGTTGAAAAAAAGAGGCTTCGTAAAACTCTCTGCGGTAGAATGCTTCTCACCAAGTCCATTCAAACTCTCTTTTAAATACTCTTCATCCATAATGATCTAGTAGCTATCCTTGGCAGTGATCTTTAAGTTTCCAAGCAGTATTTTTTTTTTTTTTACCAGAAAAGGTCGTTTGAGACCTACATCATAGAATTAGAAAGCAGAAACCGAAATAATAACAATGATGTCGATATGAATAAGAATCGATCTTCTCTAGCATAGAAGATGATGAGACAACAATGCAAAATAAATACTCACAGAGCCAATATTTCTCAGTTCTCTAAAAATTATTAATTAAAAAACAGCAATGAAATATTTGAGTGATTTGGGAAAATGGCAGATTTTTAGGGTCAATTTAGAAAGCGGCCGACTTTTTTTGGGCTAAAAAAATCAGTTTTTAGTGGATTTCATATTTATTGTGTAGATCTCATATTTGGTGACTAAAATAATTAGTAAATATAACTTCTTCTTTTTTCATTATCAGTAAGTCCAGCATAAAAAGAAAGGCGTTACTTACTGCAATTTCTCATCTCTAACATCATGATTCTCAATTCAAAATTGATAGTCAGAACACGAAAACAACCAGGATTTCATTTTGCGTTATGAAATCAAGCTACTAGAAAGAAATCAACATATTAGCAAAGACCTTAGAGGCCAAATTTATCCACACAAAAAAAAAAACCCAAAAAAGCGTTTGGAGATTTTGGACTTTTGGAATCAATCTCTGAAACGGAAAATGTACTATTAATACAAGGAAAAACTAATTACTGTATATAAAATAGAAGTGTGATTATTAGCTTCAGAAGAGCCATTTAAAAATCTAAACCACCCCATATACCAGCCCAAAAACCAAAAAAAAAATTACCATAGAACGCAAAGATGATGCTTTCACAAGTCCCTAAGCATTGAAGAAAAAGTAGATACATATCGCAGGAAGCAGAGATTTTCCGGTTACAAAATTTACGAGGAGGAATTTGAAGTAGAAAAAGAAAAAGACCTGCCTGAAGATCAATGTGGTTGTTGAACTAAGTTAATGAAATGGAGTTGCTGAGTTCCCGCTAATCGCGAATTGGAAACAGATCTGGGAGAGCGTTGGAAGGTTCAAAAATGGCGGTCTCTCCTCACTTGTATTTGACCAAATTGTCCCTAATATTTTATTTTTTGAAACCGTACACCGGGAACTTCTTGTTTTAAATTAGCCGCCCCTAAACTTTGTTCAATTTACAGTGTCACTTCCCTTGACGTTTTGAAGTGGGCGTTTAACACTCTAGCTTTAATTCATCAAGAGTATATTTGCAGCGTAGTTAAGACAAATTTAATATAGTATATAAGAATTTTATATAATAATTTATTTTTATTTTATATTTTAATACGTGAGAGTTTTACACTATAGCAATTAGAACTATATAGTTGAAACAAGTTGCCAAAAAAAGCCTAGTTCTAACTGTAAACAATGTAAAACTCTCAACAGGTATAATAAAGAAACAAAAAGTCATTACGGTGTAAATATAACACCCATCACTTTAAACGGGTAATAATTATGTTCAATTTAGTTATTAGTGTCCTAATCTCAATTTTATAAAAAGCTATTTTCTCACAAATATATCTATATTTATTTTACTTATTTCTAAATTTTTCAAAATTTTTACAAATATACTAAATTTTTCAAAATTTTTACAAATATATTTTGTGAAATTACCAAGATGACTTGCCATTTTAAATTAACTACAAAAATGCTATTTGGCATTTTCTTCCTAAAGATTACTCAAGAGACAAACTCTCCTTAATTTTCTCCCTCATTTCCTCATGCCTCCCACATTCTCACTCTCCCTCTTTCTTTTTCTTTCTTTCTTTCTTCCTCACTTCGTCCACTTCCCTTGTTCCCTTCCTCTTTGTAAAGCCCATATGCAGGGGTTAGCAGTATTGAACAAATAAAAATAAACTTAAATTAAATATTATTTAAATCAATTAAACAATGCCCATGCGTCTTTAAACAAAAATAAAATAAAAATAAACGTTTAAAATACAAACCACAATTTTTAGTGTAGCATCAAATATTTAAAATACAGTCATCATCACTATAGTACAATTCCCAAATAACTTAACACAGCCATCATAAAAATAATATAAATCTTACATGTTCTATACGAGTTACAAATAAACTAGATCTTCCAACATGAAATCAACAGTGTTATTGCCTATTCCTCGTCAGATATGTTGCACTGAGTTCCACCTGAGAGATGTAAATATGATAGAGATGAGCATCGACATGCCGAGTAGGGAAAATCATTACTCACCTTAAGGTTTTATTCATTATTACATTAAAACTGCATAGTTTGTTAATTTACATCATATTCGAGCTTATAAGGTCTATTATGATCACATTCCATGAATACCATAGTTAATCATTACCAAGTTTTATACTTATACATATATACAAATATTACCATTCATTATTGTTCTTAAGTATCCAAGTTAAATAGAGTATCACTCAACTCATCAGAACCCAAATGGGCGCGCTTAGCTACCCTCCAAACATTTCGAGGGTATTCTGGTGAGAGGACATTAAGCCCCGAGTCCTCACTAAGTCGATTCATGTACAATGCATTCTGGGACTTTTGACACAAGGGAGCATCATCATCTCTCACCTATTTTACCTTTTAGGGTATTCGTGCCCAAAGACGTAACCGTCGCCCTTTTCACGTCTCACCACTTCTCAATATTCAATCATCATTTATAGAGTCAATTTTCTTAACCATGCTTCTCAATTTACAACAACAAGTGTCAAATCATTATATTTCTTACTGTACATTACAGGACGAGTTCGACCTCATCAGGTTATAGTTATAACCATATATATTCAAAATATCATATACATAACTTGCAACATAAAACAACCAAATTTTAATTTACCAAAACTTCACAAAAGATGAGTAATAGAACCCCTACCTTACAAGCTTATCAACAATCTTTAATCTCAGAATTAATTAACATTAACTCCACAAACCCTTGATCCTAAGGCATGCATAAAGACAATTAAAACTAAAGCACAACATATAACCACATCCATAAATGAATTATGTCTAAATCTATCTCACTAGTGTGCCATCAAGTTTTTATGCAATTTCTTTTTAAATACCAAAGTAAACAATTTTTGTCTTAAATACCATATAAAATACATACAAGTAATCTATATGTTTTAGTCTCTAATAAGATTCATAAATCACTTAAGATAGTATTGGAAAGGTTGCAAGACGTTAAGGGATTAGAAGGTGAGCAAAGTTAGGTTCTTGGTTCAGGTTAGAAGCTGGTATATCATGGCAAACTAGCTGTATACTTTTGCAAAAAGGCAGGTTTACTATCTACAATTAGCACATGGGTTAATAGGTGGTTTACTTAAGGTAGATAGGTAGTATACTGCCACTGGCAGGTTTACTAGTTTCTAATCCAAAAATTGAAAAATTCATAGAAAATAAAATACAACTCCGATTTAGGCTCATGATAGCTCGTTGGAAAGCTTAAGATGTCTATTTTTAAATATGCAAACCAATTTACAAAATTCATTTTCATTTAATCCCACAATTTCAAGAAAGAGCCACTGCCTATAGAGGTATTACAAAGTTCATGGAATGTCAAGTTTTTCTTTAACCCAAAGCATATTATCCTTGTTCAAAATCTCAAAACCATTCCAAAATATACAGCATGTATTATATAATCACAATAAACATATTCTCATGAGTTTTATACTAAAATTATCATCAAACAATATCTCTAGCCTTTCTTGTAAATAATGATGAAAACATGCTTAAGTTTGCTCTTTAAGCTTAAAACATTAAAACATCAATCTTGAAGTTATGGAAACTAGTTTTAAACATTCCTAACATGTTTGTAATATTGTTATCAAACCAAAATAAAGGTTGGTTGTTAGTTTTAACTCAAGACTCAAGTTTTTGTTCATAAATGCTCAAATATGCATGTTAACATAACTAGAAATTTGCATGAACTTAGAACACGAAAATCATGCGTTAAACATAGAGAAAACACATACTAAAAACCAAATTTAGATTAAAGAAAACCTACCTTAAAACTCATTTAAAAAGCACCAAAGTTTGGATTAAAAATCAAGCTTGTACTCTTGAAGTTAGTTGGCCATGGAGGTGGTGGTTTTGGCTGGTTTTTGAATAGGAAAATGAACTATGTTTCTTAATGATTTTGGCTGAGTTTGGACCACGTTCTTGGCAATGTTCTTGGTGG
>CAMOHE010055292.1:0-16958 GCA_946598075.1 Artocarpus hirsutus
TCACTAAGATTGATACAAGACGACCGACCTAATTAAATAATTTTACAGGCAGCTTATTTACACGACATCATAAGAACATTCTGATTGGTTTTCACTTGTTTTTCCTGTAGTAGTGAAAAAAAAAATTACAAACAAAACAAGGATTCTTTTAAGCCACCTCACGAGATAATGACAATTAATACTGTTTTGAAAAAGTGGTTCAAGCCTCTAAATTTGAACGGCAGTATTTTAATATATAAAAACTTTATTAAGGTGTTTGGCCAGGTGGTCGAAACCGTTGATTAGAACTGTTTTTAATGTAGCATGTGAGAATTTTACATTGTAGTTATTTATTTTTAATTGTTACTGTAGCATGTGAGAGTTTTACACTGTTTATGACTGAGAAAGTGATCCAAGCTACTACTTACGGTACGACGGTTAGAACCGTTAGTTAAAATTGTTTTTACATGTAAGAACTTTACACTATATATAACTAAAAAAGTAGTCAAAACTACTCTCTATCAAACACTGTATTACAGTTTAAATTTAATGGTTTGAATCACTTTTTCAAACCCTATCTAATATTATCTAAATTATATATATGACTGGATTATAAATGGTTGACAAAATATGTTACGTTTTAATCCACGTTATGTCATATCAAAACTCGCATTAACTTTAACGAAATCTGTGTGCCTGAATTTTTATAATGTATTAAAAAAGTGTGCGCCTAAGATTCCCCATTGGGCCCACTTTTCTGCATGATATTCACACCACTTTGGTTAATTTGTTCCCTAGCATGCGTGCAGGCATACTCCCCATTCTCACCTTCGAGTTTCAACGGTGTATGTACATTGTCCGTGTGATCGGCAGGTTTGTTTGGCAGAGTTTTTTTTTTTTTTTTTTTGCTTTCGGTTAATAAAAAAAATAGAAAACTTTAACAATTTAAAATTATATTTTTAAAAAAGTTTATATAAATAAAAATGGTTTTTAATTTTTTAATAAAAATAAAAATTTTATAATAAAGTTTATAATATTTTATTAAAATTTAATATAAATATTTTTTACAAGTTATCTTTTATGTCTTTGACTATAAGCTCTTCTAAAGAGATAAAATACTTCTGATATATTTCTCAAAACAATGAGGCCGTTTGAAATTGTTTTAAAATAAGTAAAAATGTTTTTGTTTTAAAAAATTGAAACTTTTTAAGAATTATACTGAGAGTGTTTTTAAAATTTTTGTCCAGAAAAACGTATGAAAATATTTTTAAAAATTCTGAGAACAAAACTAAACAGGGTCAATTTTTAGAATCTCCCTCGGAATGGTGTGCTGGGATGCAAGCTTGATGGCTAGTTGTTTCTTAATACTAAATATGTATATAAATATATAACTAGGTAGCTAGTTAGACCTATATTGTATATCGATATGGAATGAAAGAAATTATTGCGTTTTGATATATCTCGTTTTATCGCGCTTTAATGCAATGAATTATAGAAGCAACGACAATATGCTTTCTCTTCTTCATGATGGGCCTTTTGTCGTTTTTTTTTTTCAATATTTAATGGTTCATGTAATTTTTATTTGTGTTTTTATCCTTTTTGTAGAACGTAGTTTAATGAAACATTACATTGATACTCTATATGTAAAAATATCAAAAAATACCTTCCCTTCACTATGGTGTCGTAAGCAAGTTTTTTGAGACATAAATTATGCAAGTAATCCTTTTATTGATAAATTCCAAAATAATTTAATAAAACTATTATAATATTAAAAAAAACCAATCACCTCAAACAAAGCGAGATATGTGTGTTCCTTTAATTTTTTATTTTTATTTCCTTGACAGTTTTCATAAATTAATTTGGGGTTTATTAATTAAAGAGCACGTTGAACATTTACATCTCAAAACACATGCTCATGATAACTTAATAATATTTTTTTAAAACTATATGGTATCTTTTTAGTATTTTCTAAACAATGGAGTATCAATATATGATATTATGTTAAATATAGGATACCAAAACAATAAAAAGGATCTTTTTGAATTTTTGTTACTCCTTTGAAGTAGACAATTTTTTTGTACTATACATTTCTTTACTTTTATTTTTAATAATATTTTAGAGCGACAAATTTGGTAGATCGACAATTAGTGGTTGCCTATTTAGTTAAAATATATAAATAATGTCTATCAATTATTCTCTCTCACTATTTCTTTAAAAAATTGTTTTATGAATTTATCTTGTTGATGTATATAGACTTATGAATTTTAAAGCGCTTACTAAGTTTAGAGAGTACTAACTCCTCAAAGAATAAAAATATGGCCGCTCTTTAATTTTAAGTCATTAAGCAATATGAGTCTCATAAGACTAATCATCATTGTTAGATCATCTTCGATATAAATTCTAAAGTCAAAAGTTAAATTTGGTACTACAAAAATTGTGAAATTAATTACTTAATATGTTATTATTATGTGTGCTCTAATGTATAATACTTTTCAAATGTTATATTCTGTTCATATACAACAACAACTACAACAATTAAGCGTTGTAAGATATACAAGTACAATTTTAATATTAAAATAAGCTAAAAATTCAAATGTTGTAATTATTAAATGAAAATGTAGAAAAACCAACTAATAACAATCAAATATCAAAATTTGGCATATGCTATATTTGATGCTAAAAATTTGGCATCAAATAAAGAATATACCATATTTAACACCAATAATAGAAAGTAAATAAACTTAAAACTGTCGGGGAAAAACGTCAAAAACAACGAGTTCTATGCCTAATTTTCGATGTCTCTTCAAAAAATGATATGGAAGTGCAGTGGAATGAGTTGTAATATGTTCTTTTAAAAATAAAAGATCTTTAATTTATGATGTTATAATAAATATCTCATACATAAAAAAAAAAAATACTTATTGGATTGTGGTAGTAATCAATCCTTTGAGACAAGAGGTTCCAAGATAAGATAAGTTGTCAATTTCACATTAGTAAAGAACCATATTCCAATGGCATGAAGCCTTCTTGAAATAAAAACAAAGAGTAAAATTGTGTGGGTATGGGCATATAGCAGGCAATATCATACTAAATGAGTATGTGAATCGTTACATAAATAATAGAGTTCTATATTATCCAACAATAGATCTTATTAGCAAATTTGTAATTTCTGACATGAAAATTTAGTCCTTCAAAGGAAATAGTTAACTAGATTCTCCTTCTTTTGAACACAACTACATTGCCATAGAAATCTAATATCACTAAAGGGGAGTGTCTAGGTTTCTTTCTCTGGAGTCAAACCACGTCGCTGTAGAAATCTAATAACACTAAAGGAGAATGTCTAGGTTTTCTTTCTCTTGAGTCAAAAAAGAAGTCTGAAGTAATTGTATGTCAGTTTAAGTGCTTTTTATACTCTAAACACACATAGAATCCAACTAGAATCAACATAAAGTCTGACAAGGATAAAAGCAAGATTGTATATTAATTATAGCTTGTTTAGAAAAATGGTTCGAACCACATTTTTATGGTTCTAACTACTTTTGTCACGGTGTTTTTTCTTAAAAAATTTAAACAAAAAAGGTTCAAACCGTATAAAACAGCTCTAATCCTCTCCCAAACAAACATAAATATAATTGTAGGGGCACTCAATGACTTTTAGAAAGGGATAAATTCATGAGAGGTCTCTATTTTCTTGTCTCTATCAAGAATTAGTCCTTATACTTAATTTAGTCCCATAAATTGTCTTTGAGCTCAAATACCTTATTAATAGTTCTTCCATTAAAAATCTGTTAAATATTTAGATGGAAACTATTAAATTAAATGTAGTTATGGTTGTTATGTTATTTTGGTCTTATTGAAAGTCTCTAAATATTTTTTCCTGTCTAAAATTAGTCCCTGAATTTTTCCTTCAAAATTAATCAATTCTTCTAAAGTTGGAGCACCATTATAACTTAGTCAGACATGTGACTTATGAGCCGTCATCATCTTATCCTACTATGATACACATCAAAAGCAAGGCCAATACAATGAGATTTTTTTCGCTAGAATTAAATAGAAACCCCTTATCAAAAAATATAGCCCTTGTAATATTATGCCTGATAAACTTCAAAACATAACATATGTTGCTCTCGAATTATAAAAAATTAACAAAAAAAATCCCTAAATTATGATTTTAGTATAAGTGACACAATATCACACTAATAGTAAGGATTTTTGAGCAGTTATGTGAATCATTATACTATTAGCTTATGTTGCTACAATCACATGAAAGTTAAAAAAAAGACTATTTTTTTAAAAAAGATAGTTTTTTAAGTATTTTGTTAACAATTAAAAGAACATATTATTGTCAAATACAAATTTAAATGCAACCATATATAATTATTTTATGTTAACAATCAATAAATTTATATAAAATAGCATTTGTCAGTTCAAAACATATAAAATACAATGTTAAAATTAAAAAACAAAGTCATTTTAAATTACATGATTAATACAAAAGATTTAGGTACAAGAATTACAATAAATTTTAATTAACAATTAGTACAGTATATATTAGAAAAGAGAAACATAATTATAAAAACAAGTGATACAAGTTGACAAGGACAAAGTATATAAATATTAAATTTCATTGAGCAGGTGTTCCACGTAAAAAAAAAAAACATGATACACTAGTCTACCGAGTAATTTCTCCTTTTATAATTAAATATAATTAGTTTTTATTTGCTCTCTCTTGTCAAATATTGCTGTTATCTTTCTCTTTTAAATCTTTTAGAAGATTTAAGGCCACAAAATTACACAAATTTCAGTTTTACTGCTATTTATTCATTCTTGCATAATTAACCTTTGCTTTAATAAGGTGACATTCATGTTTGATTCAACTGAAATTAAAAAAAAAATTAATAATAGTGTTACACCCTTTTTTGCACTATCTGTTATATTTTCTTCATTCACTGTCTGACACATAGACTCTATTATCTTATTCTCTGTATAAATAATCATTTATAAAATTAGTGGATTCTACGTTTTAGCACTACTACAAATAAACACTGGTGTGACTTACGATGGTTTCATGGGAAACTATCGTCATAAGTCACGCCAGCATTTATTTGCAATAAATTCACATTCATTAGACAACAGTTTCCTAAAAACCATCATCTAATGCCTCACTTTATATGACGGTTTTGTAGAAAACTATTATCTAATATAATTTAATCATCCCACCTACTCAATAACCAAACCTATCTCTCAATGCCATCGAGTTTCAAATCTCCCCACCTCTCTCTCCTTCTCCTAAATCTCCAATTCCTTTGGCCTTCTCAGCCTTCCCTTGCCTCAATCTACTGCCATCTCTATCTCAAGCTCTCACCAATGTAAGAACCTCTTAGATGCCCCCTTCCACCTCCTTCAGTCGTTCATAGCCCCTTTGTCATTTGCCTAATGGTTTTTTTTTTTATATTTCTTTTTATGTAACTATGTATCTTTCTTAATGTTTATTGTTAGTTGTCTGAACTTTTAGCGTCTTATTTTAATGGGAGATTGAGATGAATTTGAGTATGTAATTTGAGATTGTTGGGTTTGTAATTAGCTTGTTTATATAGTAGTTATGTTTTTATATTTAGGCTTATGAATGGAATTTTTGTAATTTGAGTTTGTAAGATGAGATTGTTAGGTTTGTGATTTGCTTATTTAGTAATTAGGTTTTTATATTTAAGATTTGTGAATGGAATTGTTGTAATTTGAGTTTGTAATTTGAGATTGTTGGGTTTGTAATTTGGTTGTTTATTTAGGATTTGTGAATGGAATTGTTGTAATTAGGATTGATAAATTGTTTTTATGTTAATTTAATGTTATTAGTTTTAATTAGTGTGTTAGTTTTAGTTTCGATGTCATTAGTTTCTATACGTTACTTTAAGTTTTATATGTTATTTTTAGTGTTATTATATTTTACTTTTGTATATATGTTAGTTACATATATATATATATATGTTAGTTTTAATTATATGTTAGTTTTAATTTGAATTATATATTTGTTTTCGTGTTATTATTAATTTAATGTTTTTAATAAATGTTATTGCTTAAGAATATTTGAACATGTTGGACAACAGATTCATCAAGATGGAGGAGGAAACGACTGAACAAGACGATGGTTATGAGCTTTGGAAATGGGAGCCATTTATTCTGGATGCGGATGGAAAAAGAAGAGCAACTTTGATAAAGAAAGTGTCAAGGTTGAGATCGAAAGGTATAAAAATAAAAGTTCACTTTAATGAAAAAATCAAGTTCTTGAAAAAGAGGGAGAATGAGCTCCAAAGTTGTATTGGAGTTTTAGTTCGAAAGCATGTTCCCATAACAACAAAGAATTGGAGAGAAAAGAGCAATAACGATAGTGTGGAATGTGTTTGACAAGTTGTTGTTGCATCTTTCACTATTTCCAATGCCATGAGGAAGAAGTAGATGATAAGTGCAACTAAGATGACCAAAGACTTTAGGTACAACCTATAGAAGGCTTTTATTGAAGGCCACAAAGATGACTTGATATTTTGAAGCTCCCCGCAAAAGTAGTTAAAAATTAGCCTTCTATTTGTTCAAACCAATGGAGAGACTTTGTGAAATACAAACTTAATGAGGAGCAAAGAGAGTCATCGAAACAAGCAAAAGAGAGAAGATGTGAATATGATCTCGAGCACTCAACGGTTCGTCTAGGATATTTGAAAGTGGAGCATGAATAGGTAAGTAAAATTTGTTTAAATTTATATAAAACTTTGTAATCTTTTTATAAAATTAGAACAATCTTACCTTTTAATACAAATGGGAATACATAACACCACTATGCCTCTTCCTCATCACGTTATTTGGAAGTTCATTAGACAAAATAAGGATAGAACTTTTAAAAATCTAAGATGCAGAGAGAGTAGCCAAAGAATTGTCAGTCACTTAATGTTTTTAACTTTTAGTATTTCAAATTTTATATTAACTGTGATATTAATTTTCTGATTAATAGGATGAGTATGAGGAGCAAGCCTCCCAAGGCACTACCAATTACAGGGAACAAATGATGTATTGGCCACCATATTAGGCAATCTTGAACATTCTAGATATGTACACAATCAATTGTAGTTTGTGAAGTAGCACCAACATTTTTATTTCACCCGAAGCTCAAAGTCCAACACAGAGTTGATCGAATTACGTGAAAATGTGCATATGATAGAGTCTAAGCTTGTCAAGTAGGAAGCAATTATGAGAAGTCAAGCATGAAAAAATTCCTCTTCCTATGTAGAAGAAAATGCAGTGCCTACAATAGAACAATGTAAAAGTGCAAAAGCAAGTTGCACAGCTCATACCGTGCCAACACCACCTGTGGAACCACCCGTATTAAGTCTCAATGAGGGTGGAACTTGCCTTCTTTCAACACTCTCAGTCATGACTCTCATTTTAATATTGTTGTAGGAGGAAAGGTATGGATGAATACTCTCTACACGTAAATGATTCATTGTAGGATAATTGGGGAAGATAACGTGTGCATTTCAATCTCAATTTGTTATATGAGGGAACCTTTCCTGACTGCGCTGAGGAAACTAAGTTTGTCGACAATGCTCTTTGAGGATTTGTTGCTAGGTCTAAAACATATATTCAAATGGGATTATTAAGTCAAATAAGCCGCTCTAATTATCCAGCCCCATTGTCGGGCAAAAAGAAGCAATAAATGCAGGATGTAATAGAGGTGACACAACTAATGGATGGTTTGGAAGGATTACATCCAAATATAGAATGCCTGTATAGTTATTTGAAGAATTCCATGAACGCCTGCAGCATAATTACATTTATGTTGCCCATTTGACGTCAACCAAAATGAAGATGAACCCCTATAAATCATTGTTAAGGACATTAGTTGATTCGTCAACTTCACTCAAATCAGTGTGTCATGTATCATGGCATATATAAAGTATTTAACTATGTCTACGCTTTTTATATTCATTTTTGGTATGCAATTTCTTTTGGGAAAATTGTCAAAGATTCAATTTGCTCAACTCATATGGCTTCGTCAACCCATATCACCTCTTATGTGCTAGGTGCTGCTGAGCTTTCAATGCAAGAATGAGCAAATTTGCTCTATGACTTTTTGGATAAAGTAGAAGCCGACAAGTATTACTTCATGCCATATAATAGTGGAGGTCATTGAATATTGGCCTTAGTTCACCTCCAAAAAGATCGGATTTTATAGTTCGATCCACTTAGCCAATCAGTATGCCCTGACTTCAGCTAAATGGTTACATTGTAAGTGTATTATTACTAACTATATTATTGCTAGCTAAAATATATTATCTACCTTTTCATTGACTACATTTTTAATGAATTGTATTTAAGGCTTTCAATGCATCGAAATTAAAAACAAAGACTAAAGTCGTCTTCAACAAACCAAATGGAAACACTAGATTTCTACGACAACAAAAGCTAAGCATTTAAGTACAAATATAGTTGTAATTGAAAATGCAGTTATTGTTATTTAAACTAATAAATTCTTAACGTCTTTTTTAGAATATACCCCAATAACAAGAAGACAAAGAATGCGGCTATTTTGTACTAAGAAACATGAGAGATATTATAATGAATGGGGGCCACAAGTCTTGATAAGCTTAGATTTTAATATCATTGAGCATTTGAGTTAGGTGATGGATGAATGGGCAGGGTTTGTATAACAATTCATTAGAAACTAAATGAAATCTTATCTTGTACAAGTATGTTTTCTCATATATGTGAGGTGTTATAGTTTGTTATGTTTACATTTTTAATAAATTATGGCTAATTTATGTTATTAGTGAATTGTAAGGCCAATGAAAACAAAACGAATACGAAAAGGCCACTCGTGGGCAAAGAAAATAAAGCCTAGTCACAAAATGGCTAGGTTCGTATTAGACGATGGTTTTTGGATGAAACTGTCATCTAAAGTATATATTAGACGATAGTTTATTTTAAAAAAATGTCGTCTAACGCCAACAAATTATCACCTTATTTAGTCCAAGTCAACATTAGACAATGGTTTTATGTGAATACATATTATATCTCTCTATCAGACGACGGTTTCTGCGACCATCATCTAATATTTAGACGACGGTTAAAAGAGAGCGTAGTCTTAATACCGTCATCTAATGTCTTGTCTGTAAAAATGTAAGTAGTAATTGGTAAGAGTGTAAAAGAAAATGTAGCCAGCCTTCTGTATTAAAACCTTCTACAATCCTAGGAAATGCAATATTGACATAACATATTAATTGAATCCAGCTGTGAAGTTAAGGAACATGTTGTGTTTATTATTATTATTATTTTTTTGGCTGAAATATAAGTTGTTTGATAATTGATTGCAACTGATGCGGTGGAGGTTGTACCCTGTTTTTAGTCAAATTAATATGACATCTTTCATAGGATTAATGTGTATTGATTACCCTCAAAGAAAGCGAAAGAGGACAAGTAGCATTGCCAGTAGATAAAAAAAATTTCCTTAGTTTAATCCTATTGACTATTTATATAATCATGTCTCCTGTAAATAATTTGAAATATAATAATCCAGAAGAGAATTAAGTTGAGAATTTTGCTTCCACTACAAGTCAATCTTCATTATTTGTTGCCTTTAGAAATCAAAAACATTTTACCAAATATAATTATTCCTTTCCTCAAAAAATATATATATATATTCCACTGTCATATGCATCCTAAATTTGCGGCATAGCGCCTTTTATTTTTAATTCTTTAAATGGAATCACAGGGCCTTTCTTTAAAAAAAATTCACACATATTATAGCATGTTCTTTTTTTGTAAAAAATTAAGAAAGTAAGAATACAAATGAGATTGAACCCACAACCCAATCCAAAGCGTTTGTCAACCTCCCTTTTTATGCCATTTTACCAAATGGTTTTAGGCAAAACAAAAGAAAAACATGATTATTATGTGCTATATATATTGGCCTTTTCATTTTTTGACCACAATTTTTTCAAGATATTTGACGAACATGGTAAAAAGGCCCAATTTTACCCCAATCCTAATAACCTAAAATAAAAACAAACCCTCAAATCAATCCCCTCAATTTTGCATCACAGCGGCAGCATCCTTCACTTAGCCTATGTCACCACCATACCACCAACTATCTTCAAGGACCGTGCTTTGTTGCGACAGGTGTGACATTTGGGTTCGCAACTTGTCTTCTGAGACTAGTAAGGCTTCATTGATGGATATTCAAGAAGCTTCGATCACAACGAGCTCCTTAACAAAGCTCCGGTTGCAAGAATCTCCGAGACATTAGTGCAAGGGGCGGAATAGACGATGCCTCCAGGTGCATCTCGGGCATTGCGATTTTTTTTTTTTTTTGGTACTAAGTTTGTTTTTTTCTTCTAATAACTTTAAAATGACATAATGGATATTAAAAACATGCTGGGTTTCATACATTATTTCAACTATATAGTTTCTACTGTTATAGTGTAAAACTCTCATATGCTATAGTATATTCGTTTTAATTTTTTCGTTGTAACTGCATTTGGGTTGCTAAACGCACTCGTTGTTTACTTATAATCTCTTTTAATGAGTGTAGATGAGGGGGAAAAAGTGTACAATATTTGGAGGTGCCTTGTCCCGATTACATCCTTCTATATGAATTATGAATGATTTAAATTCATGTGCACCTTTTAAAATTTTCATTTATATTACTGTGGTTGTATTATTTTTACGTTATGTTGTTGGTCGATTTGATAATTGTAGTATAATTTTTGTTTTTCTTACTTAAATTCAAATTATGTTATATTCAGAATTTGAATATAAAAGTTTTTTTAATTCGAGCATTCTGCATTTCAAAAAGAAAATGTGAGATGGCAATTAGTATTAAAAAGTTTTGTTTGTTCTTTGGCTTTCTTTCATACAAAGAGCATGTTTTCTGGACGAAAACAAGAACCGTGCCTGGGCATTCCCATTTTATTAAGAAAAAGTTTTTTACAAGATTTCACTGACGTACCACACAATTATCAGTACCTGTTCACGCTGTAATGGTACAATAAGTTGAGCCAAAAACATAAAATAATAATTAATGAAAAAGACATGTTGTTGATTGTTGGTCATTCACATTTTGCTTGCTAATAACGTTCACAATAAATTAGGCATGGCACGTCAAATTCATGGCTTGCATGCAAGGTTTGTGGAGTACACACTTTCAAAAGAGGCTAGAAGAAGCCGATCCTATATTTTACATTACAAGCTTATTTAGGACACGGTTCGAATTAAAAAAATCTTGTTCACACCAAATTTGTCATAGTATTTTTCTCGTAAAATTTAAATTATTATAATGTTTTAAGTTCAAACTATTGATAAACTACATTTTCAAACGGACTCTTATGTATCGTATTTGTGTGATCGTATATCATTTTAGAGGAACAAAATACAGACACACATATTATAAAAAGATAATATTAATCCATATCTTTGTCAAAAATTAGGATTTGAATAAACATTGGTTTCTGGGGGAATTTTATTTTACAAATTAGAGAATAAAAATCACATTTATGTGTATATTTGTATATAAAAGAGGTGGAGAATCTCTTCCTACGATACAGAAAAATACTCCCAATTCTTTATTTTACCCTCAAATTTTTGTTGAGTTACTTTAATTTTTTACATATTTTTCTATTATGATTTGACTTTGATGTAATCTACTGTATGGAACAAATTACAGTGCCAATCTAATAACGTTTTGAATCCTACTAAAATTCTCGCACAGAATTTTAGGGCTACATAAAATACTATACGAGGCTAGAACGATGACTACTTGTAATGAAATATTTCTTCTAAGATTCTGCCCGAAAATTGGAAGAACTCCAGCGATAACTGATTGTTTATTGAACGTTCATCTTTCAAGAATACGTTCGATTTTGTCAAAGATAGCACTGGTAGTGGACAAAAACACAGATCTAAAAAATGTAAAAGAAGCTGCAGGATTATTCCAAACAATATGTAATAAGCATTTTACAAAGTTCTTATCTATTTTAAAAGTCCTTTCCTGATGAGAGGAGATTGAGAAACTGTTTATATGTATTAACGTAAATGCTTCTATATCAAGTCTATTTCAAGAGCCAAAACAATGGGCCGTTTGGTATTATTTTCAAAATAGGTGAAAATGTTTTTGTTTTAAAAAATATGAATTTTTTTTACTAAAAGTGTTTTTAAAGTTTTTGCCTCAAAAAATGTGCAAAAACATTTTCAAAAATTATGAGAACAAAACTAAATGGGACCTATATTTCAAGTTTTTATTTCCGTTGCTTTCTAAGGGAATAGAAGGTTTTTTTTTTTTTTTCCAATTAAGAGAGATAAATAGTTGTTGATTTTGTAAAAGCAAATAAACAGTTATCCCAAATATAGGCTTTTTTTTTATTTGTAGATAGTGGGAACTAATAATGTGATTAATAACATATTATCTTATACGTGTTTAATTTTTCTTTTTTTTTATCACACTTCTTTATGTTTTTTTGTTAGTTCTCTTGGTTTTCTTTGTGTTTTATTTGTATTTTTAGGTTTTGTAGGTGATTTAAATGCTAAGGAGTGTTTTGAAGTAACAAACCATGATTTACATGCGTTTGAAACTCCATAGCTTAAGTGTGGGTGAGACTAGGTGAATGGGGCACAGGAGTGGTGCCCCAGTGCTAATTTAATGGCAACCTAGCGTCATGGGTCTAAATGGCGTCTAGAAGTCACAGTCCATATAGCGAAGCCAAAAATAATGCCCCAACGTTAATTTCTTGCGCCTTTGCACATGTTTGCGACTTTTACTTTGAATTTTGGTCCAAAAAGATTCCAAGATTTTCCCTTTTCATCCCAACCTTACAAACCTACAAATACATCACTTTAGAGCACATGAAGGAAGCCATTTTATCCATTTTTTTCTTAATTTTAGGAGTGACGAAGTGAGAGAGAAGCTTTAGTAATGGCTCAAGGAGTATCATCTGTGTGGAAGACTCTTCAATACTATTATTGTTCTTCTTCTTCTTATTTCTTTTTTTCTTTTTCTATGTTTTTAGTTTAGGTTTATTTTTGGTTGAGGCTAATTTCAAAACCCTCACATAGCTATGTGATTGATTTTTATATATGTTTTTCAATTTTCCAATTGAGATTATTTAAGTACTTCATAGTTATTGTTCATAATTATTTTCTTGTTTTATTTAGGTACACATCTAAATAGGACTCGAGAATTATATATTGCTAGGTTATAATTCTTGATCCATAATTGTTTTGTTATTCTAATCATAAGTAGCAATTGTGATCAATAAGTACGAGAGGCTTTGGAATGATTGTAATGTGGAACATAACTTAGGTTGAATGAAGTGAACTTGTGTGTTTTTTGCTTAGATCAACCTATCTTTCTTATCTTACAGCTTTAGTTGAATTGAATCTACAGAGCTTATTCTAAGTTATTTAATGGATAAAGATTTAATATGGGGCTTGTTTTATTGAACGACACAATAATGACAAATTAGGATAATAGAGCTTGTTGTTATCTATGGCTGGTAATTTTGATAGAGAATTGGAGATAATTTTTATGATTGATTTAATAATTAGTGTCTAGTAGTGGAGAATGATCCTTTAACTAATGTTATTTTTATTGTTTTGTACTATTTTATTTTCTTGTGTTTTTTTATTCAGTAATTGAGTTCATACTCAAAACACCCCCTATGCACCCGCCGACCCACTTTTTGTATTTAATTTTAGTGTATCTTAAGTTTTTAGAGTCAATAACTAATTAATTAAAACAATGCTATACGAGAATAACCCTTGCTCATACTTATACTTAATAATGATCATAATATCATCAAGGTTTAATTTAGTACTCTCTAGGAACATATCAAATCTTGACTCCCTTGCTGGACACTACCATTATCTTAGAGTGTCTGTGTCGATAGAGAGTAAGACAAGTTGCTTTGGCTTTTGCTTTTGCTTTTAGGAGCAGAATTAATGAATTTCTTAAATTCTTTATTTTAAGGGGTGACTTAACGTAATTCGTTGAGATGAAATTGTTTGTTGAACCCTCCATTAGACAATATATACCCAACTTGAATTTCAAGCCACATTTTTTATTTGTCCCTCCCATTTGCATAGGTCCAATGTAGGCCATTAATCAAGTTTAGGATTAGATCTCAAGTTAACTTTGATTCTACAGCCCCATCTAACCCTAGCATGAATGTCTTTAGCTCAAATATGAGATCCTCATCCTAAATCTATACCCCAATCTCAGGACTCATCCCTTACACCTAGCCATATTCTTGAAACCTGGCCCTTATTAAAAAAACTAAATCATGATCTTATACATGACCTCGAGTCTTGAACTTAACCCGGTCCTAGACTCTATTGTCAATGTCCAACCATGATCCCATAACCGGACCTTCACCTAAATCCTAGCCCTAACCCTAACCCTAGATCTTAACCCCCAACATTGATCATGGGTGTAGTCTTGTAACCCAACCCTGGCCCAGACCTGATTTTTGAAATATTTGAATTTTTTAATATGGTCTTTTAAGTTAAATTACACGATACAATCTATTACATAGATTTTTTGTCGTTTGAGATATAACAATATGTAATTAGGGATGGCAACAGGCTGAGCGGGAAATGATTCTATATCCCCATACCCGTCTACGTCCCTACCCTGAGATTTGGTGTGGCTATCTTATGGTTTTGTTGGAGTCACAATCTTGTTAGGTGTACATCACACGTACTTGATGGAGGCTCATCTAGCATGGATTGCACGATGCTGGTCGCACGTTTTGTGTGCTAGAGAGGCAACAGGCAAGGGTGGGAAATCATTTCCCATCCCTATATCCTTGTCCCTGCCCCAAGATTTGACAAGGCTAGGTTTTGCTAGAGATGCAATCTTGTTGGGCGTACATCACATGTGTGCCATGGAGCTTATTTGGCATTGATCTAATAATGTTGGTCACGAGTTTTGTGTGCTAGAGAGGTCTAAGCATGGTGGTTCTTCTAGGCACTTTTAGAATTTGAATTTTATTCTGATGAGAGTTTCTTCTAACCTTTATCCCCTGATTAAGCTCCACCCATATTTTCCCACTTTGCCTATTTTACTTACACAAGTAAGAAAAATATAATAAAATAAAAATCTCAAGAACATAGCCTATTTACATGCATAAAAGTACTAAAATAACTCTTTTAATAAAATTATCAAGGGTCCACTCTCCCTTGCATGCTCCTCTATTAGACCCAAGTATGTTTTCCATAATGCCTTCCTCATTCACCACAGGGACAAACGAGCTTGAAGCGGATTGCATAAGTCAAGTTTGCCTGTCCTCAGCTATTTGAGCTTATAACTAAGAGCAAGGAAATTCATTGACAAATGAATAAGTTGGAAAATCAATAGAAGTATTGAAGGAGATGAAAAAACATGCGTACATGTGTTGCCTATGCAACGTTGTTAGCCTATCTCTTACCATGCCAATTACCGTTCAACAATTGTTGCGTCAGTGTCTCAGGATTCATTTGCAACAATGAATTGGCGTTAGAATTTATTATTTTCTTATTATTTTTTAATGTTTAATTTTTCATAATAATGTGTAAAGTTACTCGCCTTTCTAAATCTATGTTGTGCAAAAGCTGTGTGTTCCTACTAGTTGGCCTGCTTGGAGTGGTTGTGTCACGCCCCAAAGTACGGGAGGTGACGTGGTGGTTTAATTAAGTTAAATAAATAAAGATTTAGTTAAAAACAGGGTTTTAAATTCAAATTGGATGCCAAGCATCGGCCTGCCGATCATTTGGATTTTGAAAACCCCATTCTGCAAGGCCTCGGACGGCCTGCCGATGGGTGACCTTCGGCCTGCCGGTTGAGTTCGGCCTGCCGAAGGTAAAAGTTGGCCTACCGGCCAAGACATGTTCGAAAAATTTTATCTTTTGTTTTTCAAAGGCCATTTAAGTTTAAATAATATTAGCAAACTATTTCTACAATGTCTATGGGAAAAGCAAATTTTTTTTTTTGAAAGATTATAATTTCTTCTAAATTGTATTTTTGTAAAAAAAAAAAAAGATCCTGGGAATGCTTTTCCAAATTATGATTTCAAATACATGTTATCAATTACAATAGTTTGCTTCAGTTTTAACGAATGAATGTAACGATATCTGTGACGTCCGAAAAGGGGGCGTTACACTTTGAGGATTTGTTGTTGGGTCTAAAACATATATTCAAATGGGGTTATTAAGTCAAATAAGCCGCTCTAATTATCCAGCCCCATTGTCGGGGCAAAAAGAAGCAATAAACGCAGGATGTAATAGAGGTGACACAACTAATGGATGGTTTGGAAGGATTACATCCAAATATAGCATGCCTGTATAGTTATTTGAATAATTCCATGGACACCTGCTGCATAATTACATTTATGTTGCCTTTTTGATGTCACCCAAAGCGAAGATGAACCCCTATAAATCACTGTTAAGGACATTAGTTGATTCGTCAACTTCACTCAAATCAGTGTGTCATGTATCATGGTATATATAAAGTATTTAACTATATCTACGCTTTTTATATTCATTTTTGGTATGCAATTTCTTTTGGGAAAATTGTCAAAGATTCAATTTGCTCAACTTATATGGCTTCATCAACCCATATCACCTCTTATGTGCTAGGTACTACTAAGCTTTCAATGCAAGAATGAGCAAATTTGCTCTATGACTTTTTGGATAAAGTAGAAGCCGACAAGTATTACTTCATGCCATATAACAGTGGAGGTCATTGAATATTAGCCTTAGTTCACCCCCAAAAAGATCGGATTTTATAGTTCGATCCACTTAGCCAATCAGTATGCCCCGACTTCAGCTAAATGGTTACATTGTAAGTGTATTATTACTAGCTATATTATTGCTAGCTAAAATATAGCATCTACCTTTTCATTGACTACATTTTTAACGAATTGTATTTAAGGCTTTCAATGCATCGAAATTAAAAACAAAGACTA
>CAMOHE010055292.1:22396-136463 GCA_946598075.1 Artocarpus hirsutus
AAATAATTTAGAATAATTAAAAATCACTAAAAGAGTAAATTAACACAAAGTTTCTTAATTTTTACAAAATAATCAAATTAAGTTCAAAACACTCATCATGGCACACTAATTCACCATTTAATATTCTAATTACACTTAATTAACTTCAGGGTGTTACAGGTTGCGGTTTTTTTTTAGTTTGCTTTGGATATGGCTTGTAAAAAAGAGGAATTTGTAGTGGTATATTTTACAGCGTTATGTAGAGTAAAGAAATATAGAGCAACTAGAAACCTGGAATATCACAAACATGAACTGATCACAATATAACGGCCAATATGCGGAATTCATAATGTTCATAGAGATTTTGGCCTTGGCACGGTTTGGGTTGTTCACTCCTCCGTATCTTTTGAATATCTTGTGGAGGTCATTCTTCCAATTCCACTAGCATTTTGCAACCTCACGAAATAGAGCAGCAAGTATTTTATCCATTGCCTTAATGCCAAACCATTGTTGTATCTTATTCAAAAATTAATACCGTCGTGGGTTAATAGCTCGGATAGTTCCCTAACCTTTAGCGAAAGTGAGAATTTGGTGCCTAGTTTTTATTTTTTATTTTTATTTTTTATTTAACCAACCTAAATCTTTGTTTTTAGATGTAAAAGGACCATTTTAACTAATGAATGTTAAAATCTCCCTCATTTGAGCTGTATATGACCTCAAAATTGCACAAAAAAGACTAAAATACCATTGAATAAATCAACAATATTTATTATAAAATAAAAAACAAAAAATGAAATTCATAAGATCATCTTCGATCTGATAAGAATGAAAGGGGGGATCTCGCCAGTGCAAGCCCACGGCCGAGTCGTCATTACCGTCATGACATCCCCATTACGAGCCCAACTGTGTCACAACCCAACAATTTCGACAAAAACATGCATGATGCCAACAACTTGGATCACGTGAAGGGAGATTTAACGTTTATCAATTTAAATCATTCTTTTGCATCTAAAAACAAAGGTTTAGTTTGGTTAAATAAAAGGATTAATTTAACAAATGGTCGTGAGATTTAATCTCAGTCCCATTTTAGTCTCTAATATTTAAAAAGTCCCACTTTGATCCTTAATATATTACTTTGTTTTAGTTTTGGTCTCTCTGTTGGTTAGGTTTTACTCCTTGTGTTTTACCAAAATAACAAAGATACCTCCTTTGAACAAAACTAATTACATCAACACGACTTGGACTTAACTCTATTAACTTTTGACACAAGATGACAAACACACCCTAAACAATTGATCTAACAATGTTAAATCTCAGTCATTGGATCTCACTCAATTGAAAAAAAAAAAAAATCCCCTAACATATTCTTCCCCTTTAGCACCCTCTCCCACGCTGACCATGCCCACCCACCCATCGATCGTCCACCCTCCTCCAGTCATCCACCATCCTAAAATCATTGCTCCCTCACCCGCAATGTCATCGCCCACCGAGCCATTGCCCGTTCCAGATTGCCTTTGGCTGTTTTGGCCTCACCCTCATGGCCCTTGCTCTATCGCAACCTCTCCTTCGCCTATCGCAACCCGCCCTCACCCCCGTGGCCCTTGCCATTGCAACCTCCCCTTCACACGTTGTTGCCTACCCTTCCATGTTTCCCTCCTGCCAACGCCACCCCAACCTTGTCACTCTCCACCACTTTCGCCCCCTCTATTTTAAGTTATAGGTTAAGAGAGAGATAGAGAGCTAGAGAGAGAGAGAGAGATTTTCTTAATTTTTTTAGTTTGTATTATAAAATTTTGATCGAATTTTTAACTTTAATAATTTTCAGCTTTTAAATTTTGATAAAAAATAAAAAAATTACAATGATAATTGTCCAATATTAATTTAGTTTGAGGCTACTCAAAATAAACAAGGAAAAAAACATAATTTATTTTCTTGAAAAATTCAAGGAGAAAAGATCAAGAAGAAAAAATCTTTTTCTATGAGAGTAAAATTTATAAGTAAAAAGTGTGTGAAAATCAATTAAATTCATTTTTTGTTATAAAATAAGGTTAAAAGTTTTTTTTTTTTCAGCAACACAAACTAAAAATGTTTTTCATGCATAGGGGCATTAGGTATTTTTAAAAATTTAATGATATGTTTGGTCAATTTTGATAGTCAACTAGCAGAAGAAATATCTCTATAATTTTTTTGAAAAGTCAAGAGGTGCAAATGTAATCATTTTTTGACAAATGGGTGTTTTTGTTATTTTGTCAAAACATAGGAGGTGTTAATATAATTAACCCCGTTAAATATTTAACAAAAAACTTTAAAAATGTCTTATTTTAGTCTCTAACTTATCATTTTATTTCACTTTTAGTCCCTCTGTTATAGTAAGTGTTTAGCATGGTAATTAGAACCATTGGTTAGAACTGCAAACACTGTAACATGTTAGAGCTTCATACTATAGCAACATTTTTCTTTTTACTTTAGCATGTGAGAGCTTTACACTATTTTTAATAGAAAAGTTGGTTAGAACCAATTTTACTAAACAGGCTATAAAAGTTAGTAAGGCCTAAAATTTGAAAAATCTAGAGTAAAAAACTAAGGCCCCATTTGATAATGTTTTGAGAGTTTTTAGAAATATTTTTACATGCTTTTTAAGACAAAAATTTTAAAAATACTCTTAACGTAATTCCTAAAAAATTTTCATTTTCGAAAACAAAATCATTTTCACCTATTTTGAAAACACTACCAAGCAGACCCTAAAGTACTAGGTTGGAAGCCAAAAGTGAAATAAAGTAATAGTTTAGGGATCAAAGTAGAATATTTTAAGAATTTTCTTTTAATGTGTTGTTTGGTTCACATGTTTAAGACGGTTTAAATGATTTTGAACTAATAGGCCTGCAAAAATGGGCATATGGTAAATGCAATAAAGAAATCATTCAAAATGTTGAAAATCATTTAAAATGGGCCAAACTATCAATTTTGACAACTTGACCTAATTAAATTCTTACCATTTTGAACCATTCTCTACAATAGAAAACTTTCTCATTTTTGTTTTCCTTTATAAACTATAATTTTTCAAACACCAAATTTTAAATATGATGTTTTATTCTCATTTTAAATTTTTGATATTCTAAATACTAGTTCAAAACTATTATTTAAACTATATAGATTCAAAAATACTAGTTCAAACTACAAAGTTTAAAACCACACCGCTTTAAACCTACATATCAAATAAACCCTAACCTAACTAATGAAAGGCCAAAACTGAATGTGATTTTAATATCAATAATTAAACTACCAATTGGATCTTTAGGATTTTAACTAAATTTAAATGGACTTGGACTAATTTAACTACAAAGACAGCATGAATTTTGAAATTTTATGTACAACAATAATAATCCTTTTTAGCTGATATAGCTAAAAAGCATACCTTTCGCATGTACGTATTAAGCATGTTAACAAAAAAAAAAGGAAAAAAAATTCAAAAATCTAAAAGGAAAAATAGTTTCAAAAACCTATAAAAAGAAGTCTTGACTAAAAAAACTACTTTAACTAAAAAGACTGTTTTGGAAAAAAAAAAAAAAAAGGCCGAAACATTTTAAGTTTTAAGCGTCTTAAAAAATATACGAAATTCATTCTCTCTTTATATATATGTTAAAGATATTTCTTCTATTACATGGTCGTTTCTTTTCTTTGATCTATTTATGCATGATGAATAATTTACAATCGTGTTTATGATAAAAAAAATTGTGCAGACTACAAAATACCTTTTTTCCTTTATTTTTATATCCATAAAATATTATATTTTACGTGTTTGTTTAATGTTTTGCTTGGCAATGTTATTTCAATTATATAGTTTAAACTGTTATAATATAAAGCAAAAATAGACCACAGTGTAAAGCTTTTACATGCTATAATAAATTGGTTCCAACTACATTATTCCAACTGATTTTCTAAAGACATAAAAATATTTTTCTCTGTCATCCGAAATAAATAAGGGAAAATGAGAAAATTAGACCACCATGTATTGCCATTAAAAATAAATAGATCAAAATATAACAATGTTAAGTAAGTAGCCCATTTAAATTAAAACGAAATTTATTTTGGTATGAAATAATGTAGAGAAAAACACGAAATAATATTGAAATAATGAAAAACCAAAACAAAAAAAAAAAGAAGAAAAAGAAGAAAAATGAGGAAGTAAAATTAAAAATTTAAATATTTAAAAAGTGTATATAATTTTAAAAATATTATATATTTAAATATTTAAAAAAATATACCATTTGTTTATGTTAAGAAATAAAATTGTATTGTTTGGTGCAATTTCTCAATAAATAAACTGCCTCACGTTTTTTTTTTTTTATCTTTTTCCTTATTCATTATTCGGGTGTTTGGTAAAGTGGTGTGTGGTTCCTACCACAAACTCAGTTATGAACAATATAAAGCTCTCACATGCTACAGTAACAATAAAAAAATTGTTACAATATAAAACTCTCACATACTACAGTAAAAATAATTCTCACCATTAGTTTCCACCACCTTCCAAACACCCCCTTATATTTATCCAATATCCCGGGCAGTAGATAAGAATAAACAAATAATTAAACTACCACCTTGGTGTTGGTGCTGAGAGACACTTGTAGTCAACTGTTCTGCAGTATTTTTTAACAGTTATAATATTTTTTTTAATTTTAAATTATGGTAAATGCTGTCGTATTGTCCTTGTTATGGCTACCTGGAACTAAACTACAGTAAATATTGTCGGTGACAGATAACATTTTCTTGGCATTGAGTCAGTGACCATTAAACAAAGGAGGCTTTGTAAATAAGATTCTCAAATTTATGGTGACTTCTATCCAAACAAAATTTTGCTTCCTTTAATATTTTAAAGAAGAAAAAATATATATGTTTTTCCCTAAAATTTAAGCAAGCTTACCCCCCTTTTCTATGACTGTCGGGTGTACAATTCTGAATAGTATGTAGGGCGTTGATAAATGCATTTAAAACTAAAAAATGTAATTCAACCAACTTTTTCTAAGGGAAGTTAATAATAACATAACCGAATTTAATAAAAATTTAACCAGGAACTTAACACTAATAGGGCATCTTTTTATCATGTTGATAACGTCCCAAAATTTTTCCTTTCTTCTTCTTTGTTCCCCGAAGCAAATTCTCGTAAAATTTTAATTTTTTTTTGTTTCCCTATTCTGGAAAAAGAAGAAAAAATAATGATAATATTCGTTGGGACCACCATGCAATTTGAAGTTTTTCCAAGGGCTCACGGACGTAGTTATCGGTTTTAACCCTCAAAAAGTACGTTGCACATTTATATCAAAAGTTGGCAGAGTTCAGACTTCAGATTCAGTAAGGAAGCAGACACTTCTCCTTATCCAAGCATGGGGATAAGTTCCATTTTTAATATTCACATGGTTTTATTTAGAAGACTTTAAAAAGGGAAAAAATTATTTACCTTCAGATTTTCAACTATTTTCGTTTTGTTTTTCTCTATATAGACCCCTAACTAATTGCCTTATTCTCAGTTGCTTCTTCTACCAAACACCATTTTGTCCTTTCAAGGAACAAACCTCTCAAGCCCTTGAGAAACACTTTTGTTTTCCTTTTTTTTTTTTTCCTGTGGACTTTGTGTTTTTGTTTTCCTCATCTGGGTTCTTCTCTCTCTTTTTCTCTTCTTTCTTGGTGAAATTGAAAGAGCTTGTACTCAATGGACGTTCTACATTTCGTCTTTGGTGTCTTTGGTGGGTTCTTCTTTCAATCTCTAGTTCTTGGTTTTGTGTAATCTTGTTTATATTTATTTGTGCAATTTTTTTTTCCTAGATAATACTCAATCTTTGTTAAAGGGCTTTTACGTATTCTTTTTTTTCTTCTCTTTTGTGATGCAGGAAATATTTTTGCTCTGTTTCTCTTCTTGGCTCCAATGTAGAAAGATCTCTCTCTCTCTCTCCTGAATCACGAGATTGTTTTCCTTTTCTTTTCGTGGAGACGAAATTGAAATTTTTCTTTGTTTAGTAGATTTTGGAGATGGGTTTCTCATGACCCCTAAAAAAGCCTTCTTGTTGTTTACTTTTTTTGTTGTTGTTGTTTTTGTTTTTTTACTAACATATATACATGACATAAAAGCAAAAATATATTCCCCTAAGTGGAGTTTTATATTTACTCCATGTATCTTGTTTTGGATATAATAATCCGATAATCAATAACAAGAACCGTTTTTTTTTTCTACGTTCTTTATATTTAATGCTAAAAGTGCCTTTCTTTTCTTTTTCTACTCCCCCTTTTTGGTGTAGGATAACATTTAAGAGAATCATAACGAAGAAGTCCACGGAGCAATTCTCAGGCATTCCGTACGTCATGACTTTGCTCAATTGCCTCCTCTCCGCTTGGTAACACTTGTTTCTTTCCCTTTTTTTTTTCAATTTTAAGATAGCTTTTATTTTTCACATTTGGAAGATGTCCAACTTCTTGATTTTTTATGTTTTTCCTCCGAATTTCTCTAGTGAACTCTCTAATACCCAGAAAGATAATGATTTTGCAGACTTTATACTGATTGGTATTGGTAAATAACCGGCTGTTTGGAGTGACAGTGGTATCCGTGGTTTGTGTGAAACTTTTATATATTATAATAATAACAAAAAAATTATTACAGTAAAATTTTTATATATTACAATAAAAATAGTTTTAATTAACAATTTTTAACGTAATTTTAACCACCGTATTAAACAAAAGTTTCAGAATATTATCACCTTTTCCCTTTGTTAAATCATGGGAGTATATATGCTAGTTTCATGTATGGTGCTTAAATTTCTGTATTTTTTTTTTTCTCCAAACTTCAAGTGAATTTTGAGATATATATAAAAAAAGAAAAAACTGAAAATGATGTAATAATTTAAAATAAACAGGTATGGTCTGCCGTTTGTATCACCAAACAACATATTGGTATCAACAATCAACGGCACAGGAGCAGCGATAGAGTCGACATACGTGTTGTTGTTCATAATATTTGCTCCAAAGAGAGAAAAGGCCAAGATTTTTGGACTCTTTGCTTTTGTTCTCACTGTTTTCGCAATTGTAGCGTTGGTCTCACTCCTGGCCTTGCATGGCAAACCCAGAAAGCTCTTCTGTGGCCTCGCCGCCACCATTTTCTCCATCGTCATGTATGCCTCCCCTCTTTCAATCATGGTAAGCCTTTTTTCCCTTTTCTTTTTTTCTTTCTTAAATAATACTTAATATATGTCTCTCATATATATATATATATATATAATGAGAATTCTTTAGTGAGATAAATATGGTCAATTTTTTTATTTTTTTATTTTTTTATCTATTGGGAGAGATAAATATCTAAAAGAGTGTTCGAGGTAAGGCGGTTTAAACCATTTAGTTATAAATATTGTATAACTTTTATTTATTATAATAAAAAGTATAAAATTATTATAATATAAAACTTTTATATGTTATAATAAACATAGTTTTAACTCATGGTTCTTATTATTATACCAAACACCTTATAAATGTGGCATCTTTTTTAGTTTCTATAAAAGAAATTGCTTAAAAAGGGATATTTATTCGTTCTTCGAAACTGATGAAAAGAGTTGGTTTTGGGTTAATTCGGATTTGTGTATTTAATTGGAGTTTATGTCTGTTTTTTTTTAATTAAATGTGCAGAGAACGGTTATTAAGACGAAAAGCGTGGAATTCATGCCGTTTTTCTTGTCATTATTTGTCTTCTTGTGCGGTACTTCCTGGTTCATCTACGGCCTACTTGGCCGTGACCCTTTTGTTGCAGTAAGTTTCAATCTCACTCCTCCACTGTTTTTTAACTCTTACTCTAATCAGCGGCAATCTTTTAAAAAACAAAAAAAAAAAAAAAAAGGAAAGTTTTTGTGCTCTTTCTTTCGTTAATATCGAAGGTTATAGCTAGTTTCATAAATTTTCCATCTTTTCTTTTCTTTTCTCATGTTTATCAGGCACCGGTGCACATTCCAAAAAGTGGTAGGAGCTTTTTATTCTCAACTTTAAGTCTGATTAAAATTTCAGACCTAAATACAAACATGAGGCTTCCTAATAAGACTTACGAATATTAGTTGCGGTGTTCAACATCACTACGTCCCTTAGCACATATTTTCATGCACACACATACATATATATATATATATATATATATATATATATATACTTGAGTAATTTTTTGGTGATTGGGATGTTATGAATTTTACGGCGGCAAAATACTGGTATTGTTTTGCAGGTGCCGAACGGTTTCGGGTGTGGTCTCGGAACAACACAGCTTATTTTGTACTTCATTTACCGTGACAGGGGTTCCAAGAAGCCCACTCCAGAAGAATCGGTAGAAATGGGCCGCTCAAAGCCCAATGAAACTAATAAGCAGTTGAATGCCAATGCGGTCTGAGATGGGCCCAGCTCCTCAGTGGTAGAAAGACAAATGGTTGGACACTAATTGGACCAACTCGGCCCAATGTTTTTCCACCCTTCGTCTCAAAATTAGCTTTGAAGAACCGAATGCAAACAAAGAATGCATTCGGTGAAATCTTTTTAAGCTCTGTTTTTTTTTTTTTTTTTTTTTTTGAGTGGTTAAGAACTTGTGTTTTGTTTTTGCTTATTATGATGTGATTTTTGTTTTCTTATTTGTGGTATTGTATGTCTCCGTGTAGAGACAAGTCTAGAATGATCTAAAGAGCAGTATTGAATTTGTGTCGTTTTCTCGTTAAATGTATTTTGGAATCCTTGAAATGGACTTTTTGCCAGTTACAAATCAGCTTACATGTGATATTGGGCAAAGCCTTTTAAGTGTTTTGTTGGAGATGGAGTCAATTAATGAACTTGAATAGATTGAGCCATCAGTCCTCTTTGCCCTTAATACTTCGGTTGAGCATGGACTTTAATCTTTTTTTTTTTTTTTTTGGGTTGTGAGGTCCATTTTACTAGTTATTTGTGGCTTTGTTGAATAAGAAAAAACAGATCTGCACTCGAATTTACAAAAAAAATGTGAAGAATTTGAATACCTCAAGTTCCAAAAAATAAAAAAACCGTGAAATGCTAGAAATAAAGGCTTAGATGGATTGAGAAATTTATGTTGGTAGGGCAGTGACAATTAATAATAATTTAATAAAAAGAATAACTATAGTGTTACTAATTAATAAGGAAAATAAATAAGGATTTGAGGAAGAAAATACAAGATTTAAACACAACATTGAAGCTTTCCATTAAAAAAATGCAAATCCTAAGTTGGAAAAATACGAAAATTAGTAAGAGTAAATATAAAAAGTTAAAATAGAAAATTTAAATCGGACAATTAAGACAAGATTTGAGAAGTTTGAGAATATAGAGGCGCATGTAAATTTAACCAAAAAAATGAGTGAGGGTACCTAAGACGAAATATAGAGATATTTTATATATATGGGTTATTTTTAAATTTCTAAAAGCGAATACGGGTGATATTTATGTTTTCTACTGTATTTTTTTTGGTGTGGATTGATTTGTGTCATATCTAAGAAAATTATCTAATAAATGACACAAATAAAGATGACAATTAAATTAAAAAGTCTAATACACTCTTAATGACAATAAAAAACTGTCTTCTTTTTATGCAATCTAATTTAAGTTTTGAGTATATATTTGATATTATAAATTATAATATAATGACGTGACGTCACATTTTTTGTAATTATTTTTTTAGTGACAGAAATTAATCCAAGCATTATTTTTCTAGCAAATGTATAGAGAGCCTAAAGGTTGGTGTGTGTGTCTCTGTTGGACCTTACCTAGATCAGTAGCTGACTAAAGGATGCATAGGAGTGGGGCAGAGGACACTAATTTCTCTTGAAAAACAAAATAAAGACCAAAATATTTTGGAGTGAGGGAATTCAAAGTCAATACATCAACTTTAAGTTTAAGTGTAAAATTACGGTTGGGCTAAATCTACAACATTCTCCACTTATTTCCTTTCATTCATTTGGCTTAGACTTCCTCGAGCTCTTTGCTGATTTTTCTTCTTTCTTTCTTTCTTTTTCTTTTTAATTTTTTGCGCAACATATATTGGAACAAATGACAAAAAATGTTTGTCCATGATGCGCATGTATATATATCATGACACGGCACAAAGGTAGAGCTGCTCTTGAGCAAAACAGTGACACAAGGCGCCTGAAGAAGGCTAATGATTGATTGTTGCAATTGGATAGGCCCATGGACATGCACGTGAAACTCTATGTGAGCCCGTTCATAAACAATAAGGTAACTCCCCTAAAAAGGGGAAACTAACCTAGATGAAAGAGTGAAATATAGGCACCAAAAAAAGTAACCTACCATACAAAATTGGTAGCTCCTCCGTATTTCTTTTTTTTTTTTTTCTTACAATGCATAAACCTTATTTAGGACCTGTTTAGTCTTTAATTAGTCATTTTTGTTTAAAAGTAATGAAAAATGAAAAGAAAAGGAAGAAATGTAAAAGATTTCACCACCTCCTTTAGGTGGAACATTCCCAAAGTCGTAGAGATTTTCATAGCTAGTGATGCTGCTACCATCTTAAAAAACTCTCTTCTGCCAACTCCGAAAGAAGATACCTGGATTTGGACCTCCAATGCTGACAGGAAATCCTCAACAAAGTCCGCCAATATGCTTCGCATTTCTCACCGACTCTCTACGACACTTGCCTTAGGTTGTGTTTAGTTGAGGGGAAAGGAATAAGAAGAAAAGAAACGAAACTTCATTCTGATGTTTAGTTGATTTTTAGAAAAAGAATAGTCATTAAAAAATAAATAACTTTTCCTTCAAGTGAGTGAATCATCATTCCTTCCTCAAATGGGAGGAATAGCCATTTCAAGCTGTTTTTTTCCATTATTACCCTTTAATATTATAATTATTACTATTATAGTTATATTAATAATTACAATATAACTAATATAATATTAAAATATATTATATATTATATTGCAATCATATCTTTTAATAATATAATATAATATAGTTGTAATATTATGATTAATAATATTATAATTATATTAATATTTTAATATTAATTTATTATGTAAAATCATATATTATGATCATAATATATTATATTATTAACATAGTTATGATATATTTATCAATAATATAATTATTAAGATAATTAAATATTAACATGATATTATAATTTTAATATTATTATCTTTTATATTGTATTATACGCTATAATTACATAATGTGTTACGTAATTATGATTAAATTTAATTTATTTATAATTATTAAAATATAATATAATATATCATTATATTAGTATAACATAATTTATTTCCAATATTGTAATTAGAGTAAAATTGAATATTATTATTTTTTCATGTGATATCATATTTTTTTCATAATATTTTATATATTATAATAATAAAAATATAATTAAAATATTATAAAATACATTTTATAATATTCTTTATATTAACCATTATCATAATATTATTATATCTATATCATTATTATATTTTATATATTATATAGTATAACAATAAAAATATAATTATTAATATAATTAAAATATTATAATTAAATTTTATAATATTCTATAGAGTAATTTACGTCGATAGTCCCTTAACTATTTAGTAGGTGACATTTCATTCCATTTTTTTTAATTTTAGCAAAACAAACCCTGAACTCTTAAAATCTTAGCAATTGAAGAACTTTCCATCAAAACTAACCCAATAACTATGGAAACACATATGTGCACCTCATGTGACTTGTTTTGAGGATGCAATTACTAAAATGTCCCCATTTTAAAATGTTATAATAACAATAAAAAAGAAAACAAATAATTCAAATAGACATTCCAATGTTAGCCCAAGAATGACAACCCAAAAGGGGAGTAAATTGGGTTTTAAAAACTTTTTACAATTATTAGAAAACTAAAAATAATCACAAACAAAGTATGAGACTAAATCCAATAATCAACAACCCAAAAGTACAAAATTCAAGCTATAAAATAATAAGTCACAAGGATGCAATGAAATAAGCTAATATTTGCAAATCAAATATATCACCGATAATAATTTACAAATATGTAAAGAAGTAAGGAAAAGAAGTAGGCAAATGCGATTTATAGTAGTTAGATGATATGCCTACATCCATGGTCACTGAGCTAAACAAGCACAACCTCTTCATTATTCTGATTGATTTTTCGACGCGATCACTCCTTGTATAACCGGTGACTTCTTCTACCTGAGGTTCACCGCAACCTCTCACAACTGTCAATGCTATGAAGATTCACTGACCAAACACTTCCTCAAATTTGATAAGGCTTTTGAAACCTATAACACTTGGTTTTACAAGGATTGAACATTTTAACAACAATCTCACACCTCCTAAGAATGATTGGCTTACAACTTTGAAGCAACTAGGAGATGTATAAGCTCACAAGATGATTTTTAAACAAGTTGGGCTCAAGAGAAATGATCAAATGCTTGTAGACACTTGGAATATGATTTAATGTATGTTCAAGGCGTCAAAAGTTGCCCCTAAGGTTGAAAATGAGGTAGATATACCAAATACCTTGCAAACTAGCCGTTAGAGACTTGTTTCTAATGGCTAAAAATACATTCGTTAGACGCCACAGTCGACCGCCATATACATGGCGAGGTCAACCGAGTTGCTCAAAGCAACTAGCTCAAAGGCTGGGGGGTCAACCGTTATATACTACACACGGTGAACCACGTCTCTCCAGCAAACTCAGATGCCATAGAAAAGGTTAAAAACAGTTTTAAATCACAATATATTTAATTTTAGTATCAAAATTATATGTAAAGCGCTAAAAATTATAGAAAAACATTTTGAAAAATGTCAAACATTGTTTAGAAATATTTTTCAATTTTTAGTCCATAAGTGCTTAAAATTTTCAGATCCAAAATACTTTTGACCAAAATAGTTATGAACAAACTTAAGCCAAAAAATTTGATAAAAATTCTATGCATACTCTAACATCATACAAGCTCAAAAATAAAATATAAACCTACTCTTCATGCTTGTTGATGCTTTACTTCATTCTTCAAGTGCTTGGTTTAATTGATCCATCTTCACATTATAATTTTCGAGTCTTTGTCTTGATAGTCACTTCAAATGATCTTTTTTTTTTTAAATATTTTGTCAATAATGAAGCTACAAACTCAAGATAAAATCATTAGTAATTAAACAATAATTGTTTGTTATCATTAAAACAAAATTAATATATTTAGTTGAAACCTTAAGGCCAACACCTAAATCATTGAAGGAAAAAACCCAAATATCCTAACCCTTCAATCCCTCCTCAGCAAAACCCATCCCCTTTTCTTCCTCTTCAGCAACCCACCTTCCCCTTCCCCATCCCCATTATCATGTCATCATTATCATCAAATCTCCACATTTCCCATCCGGATCATCATCTTCCAAAACTCCGATCATTGCTCTAACTACCCCATCTCTTAGAACCAAATTTCCAGAATTTGATGATTACAAATTTAGGTTTTTGGCTTGCTTTTTTAATGAGTTTGTAGACCAAATAACAGAGTTGTTCTGGCAAATTAGGATTGCATTGTTACTTGTGTTGTTTATCTTCAAGACCCCAGATGAATTTCTAATGGGGTTTTGCCAATTCACCCAAACAACACTTCTAAATGGGATTTTGTTCTTTTTATAGATTCCCAAGAAAGTATCCTTGGCTTAGCATCGGCATGAAAGTATCCTTGGAATTCTTGCTTGGAGTAAAGAAACCCAATTCAAAACTTCCATATTTGGAGACCAAGCTTTTACCTTCAGTTATGACTTGTTTTAGGTTATGGTGTCAATGGTAGTTGGAAACTTAACGAAGCCAAATAAAAGACAAAACCCGATTGAAATAAAAAGACAATAATACCCTTTAAAAACCCCCACATGACTGGCATGTTACTATTTCCGTTAGGTTTTTATCGAATTTTGATAGAAGTCCATCAATTACCAAGGGTGTAAGGGTTTAGGATATTTTGTCAAACTTTAAAAAAAAAAAAAAAAGAGGGATCAAAGTGTCATATATTAAAGAGTTAAAGGACCACCGATGTAAATTACTTTATTTTAGGACCACCGATGTAAATTACTTTATTTTATGTATTAACCATTATCATAATATTATTATATTCTATGTCGTAGTTATATAATTATAGTTTTATTATATTATATTACATTTTATATACTATATTAATTATATTAATATATAAAATATTACTGTTATAATGTAAAGGTAATTTTGTCAATATGAAAATATTTATTTTCCTTTCCATAGTATTGATAAAATTATTACCAAATAAATGAACCAACTTTCTTTTTTATTTTATTCTATTATCATTGCCATTCCTATTACTATTACCATTCCGCCGTTGCAGCCAAACGCACCAATTAAGAACGAAATAGACTTTGGATGCAACATCATTCCTCACCACAAGATACTAACATGGTAGCTCTTCAACGATGCTTTACCTCTACATGCAACACTATTGCAAGCCTTCCCTCTGCAGGATCAGACCTTCCTCCTTTGTAATTTAGGCAGCTTGGTAACAACCTCCCACCTTTTCTGGGATTGCGACTTCTCCAAAAGGATTTGGTTCCCCTCTACTTGGTCTGTTCCATCTGCCAATATTCTGCCTCTCCCAACAGCTTGGCTTAGACCTGTTTGGGTAATTGACGATGATGATCAATGAGTCGCGACCCAACAAGATGATCCCACTAGGGGTGGCTTCCTTCTCTTTGCTTCCATCGCCATTGATCACGTTTGGAAACACAAGGAATGAAGTTTTGCATTAGGCCATTGCTCAGGACATCTTTAAAACAATTTGAGCCATTGCTACTTCATTCTCAAGCATGTCTAAGATGTTACTCCATAAAGCTACTCCTCCCCGCCTCGAAGGTTGGTCTCCACCTCCCACTAGTTGGATAAAAATTAATGTGGATGTTGCCTTTGCTAACGGCATCGCAGTGATGGCTTCAGTCCTCAGAGACGTGAGCAGTAACGTAATTACGCTTGCCTTGAGCACCAGCGAAGCAGACACTCCCTTTCAGGCAAAAGCGTGTGGTTTGGTTTTCAATAGTTCGTGTTGTTGTCCAGCATGGGATGAAAACTATTGTGTTATTTTGAGACTGGTTGTTCACAAGTGGTGGAAGCGATTCTGTCAGATGAGCCCCTCTGTTTTTGGGAGATTAGTAATATTATTGCTAACTTTTTTGAATGTTTGTAACTCTATTCCCTGTTGGTCTATCTCAAAAGTTGATGAGGACTCCAACATGGCTGCCCACAATCATGCTATGTGCAGCCGTTTTCGTAACTCTTTTGGTGAGTTCCCTCTTGATCTGAGCTTGGTTAATTTATGACTTTAGCGCACTGATTCTTTTAATTTTAAAAATTGCCCTCTGCTAGAACTAATGAGGGCATGACCAATCCAATTAATTGAAAAGAGCACCACAATTATCCTGATCAGAACTTCTTTACATCCATGCATGCTAATGGTGGGATCGAGACCTTCCAAGATTCCTTTACGTAAAGGACCATGCTGAGTAGTTAAAAGGGGGATTGACACAGTTTGTGAAAAATAATCTATTAAAACCAAAGATTTGAAAAGTCCTATGGAAACACTTATGTGGAAGATATGATGACAATTATGCTAGAAATACCAAAAAAAAAAAGCTTCAATGGCCATTAACATATTATTATGGCTGAAATTGTCAAAAAAAAAAAAAAAAAGATGAAGAATCTACACAGGTCCATGGCCAAGGACAAAAATATAACAATATATTAATTTGCCAAATTTTTACATAGTGGAGATGGCTTGAGTTATTTTTTAATGACCCACACCTCAGCTTGGTATGATATTGTCTGTTTTGGACTAAGCTTTCACAGTTTTGCTCTTGGGCTTCACCCCAAAAGACCTGATGCCAATAGAAGGTGGTGTCATTTCTTATAAACCATTACCTATTACTATTTTCAATGATGTGGGACTACACAACCCACCCTTTTTTAGCCCTCTTCACCTCAAGAAAAGTATGGTTGTCATATATTCAGAAGCAACAAATCAATTATCGAATAAATAACTGAAGGAGGAATAATTTTTTTTATCATCTATAAACTATAGAGGCCATCATTATATGAGAAGAGACCAAAAAAATGACAAAGGCTTCGACAAGCCTTGGTCCAAAACAAATTAGGGAAAAAATAAGGGATTTAGGCCATGTTAAAAGAGAAATTACAATTAGTAGGCTAAATTTTTGAGAACATTAATTAATACTAGGCCATTTAAGTGTTAAAATGAATTTACACTTGAGTACAAACCCCTTATTTAATTTTCTCCTTCTCTCCTTCCTCTTTTTTTGCTCAAATTAACCACTAGTGACTTGTGAGTTAAGGCACCAACAAGAAGGATAGTTGCAATTACTACCGACGAAGTAAGGACTTCCTTGACAGCGGCTGATCTCTAGATCTCCTCGACTGTGGTTCTCTTTGTAATCGCGATTCGGCTTTGCAGGCGGTAGACATGAGAACGAGCTTGCTATGTTGGTAGCAACGAACGAGATCCCTATTGCGATGTGAAATTAGTCTTCTCTGTGCACCTTGGAGTTTGATGTTCATGGTGGCAGTTTGGGAAGAGGGAAGAAAGAGGAGGATGAAATACAAAGAGAGAAACAAGAACAAAAGAAAAGTGAGGTGAATTAAAAATACGGTTAATGTTGAAAAATCATACACCTAAAATAATTCAAATTGGTTTAAAATACAATTTGTTAACATGTTAAATAAAAAAGGCTATTTGCTTCCATTAAAAATGGAAAATAGGATATTTCATACAATTAATTTTCCAACAAATTTAAATGAATATGGGCTTTAACGAAGGAAGAACGAGACTTTCCAATTCAAAACACTTGAATTGGTATTAAATAACACTTTTTCAAAACTAATTGTAAGTAAATAACAAATTTGAATATATTTGTAGTAAATAATTTATTTATAACCTATGCCTTGTTTGGCAAGTTTGGTCCTAGCTATAATATTGGTTATGAATAGTGTAAAGCTCTTACATACTGCACTAACAATAAAAAAGTTGCTGTAATATAAAGCTCTCACATACTACAGTAAAAATAGTTCTAGCCAATAGTTTTAATCACCCTACTAAACACCTTAGTAGTTTATTAATTTAGCCTCTTATTCACGATGTAAGTATGGTTTACCTAAAATATTTTAATATATGCAATTTATTTCAAAAAGTTTCAAAAATATGTTCTTTCCCTCCACATTCTCATATTTAGACCTGACAACATGACTTCAAGTAGTTTTGAAGGTTTCAACAATATCCATGGGCCTAGAAAATGTTGAACAGCTGCAGATGACCAAGCAGACGTCGTAAACTACAAGATTACTCTATTGTTGTTTCGGCCACTCAACAAGATATTTAGAATTTGAGAAGGCCCAACAACATCAAAACAAGCCTTGCAACCTTGCAATGGAGCTACAAGCGTCTAATAGGCCCGAAGATTCAAACATGTCGAAACATGGCCATGGTTCATAAATGTCTTAAAGGCCTATGACGCTCCAAAAAAGGGGACTACCAAAAAGGCCATATCAAATGAGAAAAAAATAACGCCAATTAATTCAAAAAAAAAACACTTGGAGCTTAAAAGCTATGGCAAATTGATAAAACCATCTCCTGTTAGAAGTATAGACAACATAACAATCTTTGTATGAATAAAGCGCCCAACTTTATCCCCTCAATTGTAGATCTTATGATTTAGACCGTCACCTTTAGAATCATATCTTCCGCATAATCTGTCCATCATATGTCTGATTTAGACCGACAAACTCAGACTTTTGTTTGTTTATTATACATTCAATAAATATAAATGTAAAAAGGACAACAATTTAGTATATGAAATAATAAATAAATCCTTTATTGATAAAAATGTATCCGAAAACATATTATATTTTTACTTCTTATGGCATACATATCTAACAATCTCTCACATGCACTAAGTAAATAAATATGACATTTCACATCCTATAGCTTCCACATGCCTCTTGAAAACCCTCGCAGTCAGTGTCCACATAAATGGATCAGTTAAATTGTCCTCAAATGCAATTTTACATACAGTAACATGTCCGCCCTCCATGAAGTCTTTTATTACATTATACTTTTGATTAATATGCTTACTCTTCTTGTGAAATCTTGGTTTTTTAGCATTAGCTATCGTTGTAGTGTTATCACAATATAGCGATATTGCCTTATCCATACTAGGAACTACCTCAAGATCCCCAAAGAACTTGCAGAGGCACACTGTTTCTTTCGAAGCATCACTGGCTGTCACATACTCGGCCTCTATCGTTGAATCTGAAGTTTAATCTTGCTTGATACTTCTCCAAACAATGGCACCGCTGCCTAAAGTAAACACAAAACCTAAAGTAGATCTTCTTAGATCTATGCAGGATTGGAAATTCAAGTCAGTATATCTTAGAGGTGTTAAATTCTCACCCAAATATACAAGCATATACCCTTGAGTCCTTCTCAGGTACTTGAAAATATGCTTAACCTTTACCCAATGGTTTGGTCTTGGATCCGACTAAAATCAACTTACTATCCTAACTGCATAACTAATATCCGATCGTATGCAAAGCATGGCACACATAAGACTACACACTGCTAAAGCATAAGATACCTTCTTTATATATTCTCTTTCTTCACCAGACTTTGACGAGTCTTTCTTAGAAAGAGTAATTCTAGACCTAAATGGTTGCCTACCTTTCTTGAAATTCTGCATTGCCTATCTTTGAGAATTTTATCTATGTAGCTAGCTTGGGATAAAGCTATCATTCTGTTCTTCCTATACCTAAAATTCTAGATACTGAGAACATAATTAGCTTCTCCCAAGTCTTTCATATCAAACTGCTTGGTCAACCAAAATTTGACCAATAACAAAGCCCCAACGTCATTGCCAATTAATAGAATGTCATCTACATAGAGCAGTAGAAAAACCCCCTTCCTATTTTTAATGTGTTTGTAAACACATGGTTTATCCACATTCTATGCGAACCCATAAGTCTTGGTTGCTTGATCAAATCTTATGTTCCAAGAACGGGAAGCTTACTTAAGTCCATAAATTGACTTTAGCAGCTTATAAACGTTACCCTTTAACCTTTAGCCTTGAACCCGTCTAACTGTACCATATATATGATTCATGAAGGTAACCATTCAAAAAGGCCGTCTTGACATTTATCTATCAAATCTCGTAGTTAAGAGCAGCAGCTATGGACAAGAGAATGCGGATGGACATAAGCATGGCTACAGGCGAAAAGGTTTTCTCATAATCGATTCATTCTTTTTGCGTATATCCCTTAGCTACTAGTCTAACCTTATAGGTTTTGACTTTTCCATCCACTCATCTTTTCCTCTTATAGATCCAATTACAACCTATAGGTTTAACCCCTTTGGAAAAATCTACAAGTTCCTAGACCCGATTAGTTCCCATAGACTTTCTCTCAATATTTATAGCTTCTGTCAAGAGTTTCAAATTAACATCCTTCATAGCTTTTTCGTAAGTATAAGGATCCTTATCATGTTTAACTAGTTCAGCCAAAAAGGCTTCACCATTGAACATATACCTCTCGGGTTGACGCTTGATCCTCCCACTATGCCAAAACCCCTTAGTTTGTTGTTCATGTTCGATTGGTTTTTCTACATCAATTGGAGTGGTTTCTACTAGAACCCCCAGAGTGATCAAATCACTTGCCAATTCCTCGAGTTCCACTTTACTTTGAGCCTTAAAGTCATCCATATAACTTTCCTCAATGAATGTTGCATTAGTTGAAACTATGACTTTATTTTCCTTTAGGTTATAGAAATAACCGCCTTTAGTCCATTTTGGATATCCTACAAACACACAAAATTCTGAATGTGCTTCCGACTTATTCGCTTCCTTAAACAAGACATGAGCCGGACATCCCCATATGCGAATATGGTTTAAGGATGTCTTTTTCCTCGTCCACAACTTGTGAGGAGTTTTAGGAACCAATTTTGAAGGCATATTGTGTAACGCCCCCTTCACGGACATCACAGATGTCGTTACTTTCGTTTCGTAATGTTTTTATTTATAAGATAAACTATTTAATTAAAAAGGTAATTCGAAAACATAACTTAGGATCCATGCATTTTTTTTAATATATTTATACATATAATTATATATCAATATATTACTCATTTATAAACATTCTTTAAATAGTTTATCTTACCAAATATTAAAGTCAAAATTTCTTATACAGTTCGGCATGTCGAACTCGATCGGCAAGCCAAAGGTTGTCCATCAGTAGGCCGCCCGAGGCTTTACAAAATGGGATTTTAAAATCAATAAATTCGGCAAGCCGATGCATGGCAACCGGCAAGCCGATTAAACTCTTCAGCAGTCCGACCAGTAATGGTCGGCAAGCCAAACTGTTATAAAAATTTTGTTCAAAACAAGTTTTAAAATTTCAAATGCGGAAGAAAATTTATAAAATAATAAAGTTAACGTGTCATGGTTCAAATCTGAAAAGTCCATCAAATAAACATACTCAAAATTATAAAATATAATTTAAATCCTTAAAATTCAAAATCAATAAACATACTCAAAATCATAAATCATGGTTTATTTCATTAAAATATCTTTCTTTGATGTTCTTCCGTTTGCAATTCATCTTCCTTAGCTCACACGCCGGTCAGTGTCCTCCACCTTATTCATAAGCCTCTTACCCTTATCTGCAACATGATGTAAAACTTGATTAAACTAATGCTTAGTAAGTACATTTGTAAATCTCACAACTTAAAAGCATTTTATGAACATTATCATCATCATCATAATAGTGCACTAGGCACATTTTTATAGGAACATATCTTTTATTACATTGTCCATATTAAAACTTATTCATTTTATCTTAAGGGCCCAAGTGTTGCACCATAACATCATCATCATAAGCGCGCTGTCATGAGAGTAGAAGGGTAGCTAATCTCAAACCAAACATGACATCATATCATATCATATCATAACTTATCACATCATTGGGTGTGCAACACTTATTTAGGTGATACATATATATATATTTATACTTTCATGCTTTGAAAAACATTATCATCAAAACATGCATAAACTTTCATACCTTAAAACTTCATAATAATACTTCATATAAAATCATCATGAGAAATCATCATAAAACCATCATGAACATAGATTTCAAACTTTAAACTCATCATGTTACAGGTGAGAACGTACTTACCTCAATAAGCTTACTTAACCTTACTTTTGTAGGTGACGACGCCGCGGTCTCGATGTGCTCACTTCACATTGTGTTCATGTCATACATTCATAAAATGGCAATTAATATTTATTTTCAATGAATTAATCACCACAACATAACATCCATTTCACATAACATCACATTTACATTCATTTCTTGAAAACATAAATTTATAACATATTTCATAACTTAAAAGCATTTAAACAAAACTATCAACATAATTACATTTCTAACCTTCGTGAATTCATAACTTAATAACTTTATTTTCACACACAATTTGAGCACCAAATTTTGCAAGAACAAAGTAACATATAAACATATTACCATGATTTTTCTTTAGTCATAATAATTCCATTTGGCATCTAAAACAAATCATATAACATTCAACATAAAATCTGCCAGCAATAGTTAGGCAGTAAACAATTCTTAACTCAGGTCCATTTTTTCACATTTTCATGTCATAGAAAAATCTACAAAAAATAACACATATAATAGACACATAGAACTATAACATATCCAAAAATCACATTTAAATAAATTCCATACAGCTCAAACCGTGCATTAGATTACAGAGACAAAAATAGCTATAAACAATTTGGATAGTGAATGACATGCAATAATTATTTCCAAACAATTAAAATAAATTTATTTAGACCTCAATATGACATCATATTAACATATAATACAGTACCTCCAAAAATTCTCATCATCAAATAAAATCATTTAATTATACAAAAACATCACACAACAAGAGTCTAGCAATTTTACCAATAAAGCAGTCTCATAACCTAGTCTTAATGAAAATTTGATAACACATAATACATACATCATATTATCATGAGACTTTGAAATTCATAAATCAACATATAACTACAGAAGTACAAAATAATTCATCCTCAAATAATTTCATAAAATCATACAAAACACTACTTTATAAAAGTTCAACAATTTACCGTTAAAACCATCTAAAAACTAGCTACAATAAAAATTTCATAACACATAAAATTTTCATTAAATCATCACCATACTTTCCAGTCCTTTAGTTAACATATTCATGAACATTTCGTAAAAATTTTGTGGGAAATATCAATCATTTATGCTATAAACAAAAACTACATTTATGTACACATAAACAATCAGCAACAATTCATTATGAGGAGCAAAGCATGAATATTTAATATCTCAGCCTATATAGCACCAAATGACACGAAATATGGAGCAACATCACATATCATATTGATGAAAATCATATTAAAATTTCAGAGCAAACAGAAATTTATAGGCTAAGATATAAGCGTCGGAACATAGAGACAATTCAACATTACTGTTTAGCATAAATCAGTAGTGAGTGACAGAGAGAAGAAAATTCATAACTTTTCATAGAAAAATCCAATTGAGGTGAAATTTTGAAGGTAACACATAACACATACATGAATAACATATAAAAAATTCAGAGCAAAACGAAATTCCTAGATGAAGTTATTGCAGTCGGACTGAGGAGAGATATAATTTTAGAAATATAAAAAAAATGAGTTCTTACCTCAAAACGATTTTTCTTCAATTTTCTATTGAATTCGCCCAAAAATTTCAATATTATACTCAAATAGTACCAAGGAATTTGAGAGGGAGAAGAAGAAAGATAACGAGATGAAGACAGAGAAAAAAATGAGAGAATATTTTCTTTTCTTTGAAAGAAATTTAGAAAAAATGGAGGAGGTCACAACCTTCGTTAAAATCAGAATTTTCTTATTAAATTAGGGTCAAAATTTGCGTGGGAAAGGAGAAGATTAAGGAAAAATTACTGATTTAGCTCCACTTACCATATTTTGAAATTTTAAAAGAGGAAACCATAACAATTAAATTCAATCAATCAAAAGTCAATTGCTTCTATACCAAAATTAAAGAAATCATTCCAAAAATATGTCAATTAATCAAAAATCATTATCCAATCACATAATCAACCTTGTCACAAATTTTGTGAAATTTCTGCTCACTGCTCATCAGTTGTCATCGTCCTGTCGATGTCCCACTTTGGCCTGCCGATTCTTAAAGTCCGGCTTGTCGATGATATACCATCAGCCTGCCGTTCTGAAAGGGGTCATTTCGGTCTACCGAACTGAATGGTCTGGCCTGTCGATCTGCCCTAACATACCAAAAATCATCGAAAACATTAAATTATCATAAAATTATGATTAAACATATAACATTAATAACATGAACACTTGAGCACATCAATTCAACGTGAGCGTCACCTGTCATAATACTTAAAATAAAATGGTTAGTGCCATTGTATTATATATCATAACACATAACATAAATAAAACACTTAACATCATTACTAATATTACATAATCCGTTACACATTTGTCATAAACTGTTACATGAAAATCGACGGGTGTTACACATTGTTCAAAAGATAACATGCAGTTTGTAATGCATATCCCCAAAAGGATAAAGGTAATGATGAATAACTCCTTATGGACCTAATCATGTCCAATAAAGTCCTATTCCTTCTAGCAGCCATGTCATTCTACTACGGAGTGCCCGGTGCAATCAAATGGGATAAAATCCCATTCTCTAATGAGTGTTCCAATAACTCATCAGAAAGGTATTTACCCCCTCAATCGGATCGAAGTGCCTTTATAAGTTTACCAAATTGTTTTTCTACTTCAGCTTGAAACTCCCTAAACTTGTCATAAGTTTCGTTTTTCTAGTGAATTAGGTACATATACCCATACCTTAAGTAATCGTCAATAAAAGTGATGAGATACTTATACCCTCCTCGTGTTTGGATGTTCAAAGGACCACAAACATCACTATGCATAAGTTTTAGAACCTCTACGACACTATTGCCCGTAAACCCAAATGATCTTTTGGTCATTTTACCCTCCAAACAAGATTCACATGTGGTTAGATTCTATCTTTAAGTGACTTAAAGGTTCATCCCTTACCAACCTTTGAATCCTATTCAGGTTAACATAACCTAAAAGCAAATGCCAAAGATAGGTCTTTTAGAGCTATTATTATTAACCTCAATGTTAAGTAGTAAGTCCATCTTAGGTTTGATAAAATATAGATTATTTTTTATCCATCCATCACAGATACAAGATTTATTTTTAAAAATCACCACTTTATTATTAAAAGAAACTACATAAGAGTCTTTAAATAAACAAGTTACATATATCAAATTCTTTTTAAGTTTAGGAACATAAAAATAATCTCGCAAAATTAAATTTCTATAATTATCAAAATAAAGATGGATGTCTCCCACTACTTCAGCCATCATTAAGAATCCATCACCCATCTGAAGTGTGAAGTCTTCATGCAACAGACTTCTCATTTCTTTGAACCCCTATAGAAAAACATAAACATGATTAGTTACCCCAAAATCTATGACTCAAGTGTCACTAGATTCCCCAACCAAACAATTTTCAATAACTAGAAGATCACATTTACCTTCTTAGGAAAGGAAGTCCTTATAATTTTTCTTGATGTGCCTGACCTTCTCGCATAAAAAGCACTTGAGTTTCTTCGAGTTCTTCTTTTTCTTCTTCTTATTCTTGCCGTTTGTAGGAACAAAAGAGTTGATGTTCTTAGCCCGTTTCTTCTTTCCATTCTCATAGTTAGATTGGAACCAGAAACAGCCACCGAGTTGGCTTCACCATCAGCAGGAGTTTTCCTGATCAGATTTTTAAACTCCTGTAACTGCTTCATCAGCTTAGTTAAGGTCACATCTCATATATCGCATACATTAAATAAAGCTTTAAATGGGATAGACTCCTTAGATAGAGTTTAAAAGACCATAGTCGTCCGTATTTTAGCATCTTGTCAGCTTTATTGGTTTAAGCCTCAACGAGGTAACCCATGACCAACATCATGTGCTCTTTCACAGACGTCCCTAGCCTTTGTTTGCAGTTCAAAAGTTTTCAAAGTGTCATTTGTCGTTTTGTTAGGGCTTGACCTCTAAACTTGTCTTTAAGATGATCCAAAATCTGCTTTACAGTCTCATAATCTTCATTTAAGCCTACAGCACATTATTCATGTTAGCCATAATATAACAGTGGGTCTGATCATTAACATCTTTCCAGCGATCATATGCTTTTATTTGCTCATTAGTAGAATCTCTCGTAGGCTCTAGAGGATACGGAGTTGTCAGCACAAATTTCAATTTCGCAAAGGACAGAACGATGTTTAGGTTCTATTTTCAATCATTATAATTCTCATCAGTTAATTGGTTTTTATCAAGTATCGAAGATAAAGAGTTTTGGACATCTATAATAAAGAATCATATACCAAATATAAGCAAACATATTGTAATTATTTAGTAAGAAAACACAATCATGTAAAACATACAATGTTTTTATGTGTCAAAACCTTGAAAAAGTCATAACCTTACAACAATAATTCTTAACTCAAGATTCAATAAGCTACCTAGGAGAGACTTGCCAAATTCAATCAGGAACACGGATCCCCTCTGATTAATATATGCCGTCCAAGACCCGTATGATCTAGTATATATTAATAATCATTTCTTTAGCTATCAATTTTATTAACAGAGCTTTAAGGGGAGGTTAATAATAAAATCAACTTGAGTGTATAACCATCGTTTCAATATTTTATCCATGATTTATAATCACCACGTAGGGGTGTGCCATGATAAATCATGCTAAATATCTTATACTTTAGGAGATCCAACCTGGTACATGATGAAGTCTCTTCCTAGGAGTCGGAACCATCATGTGCTACCTATGAACCAACAATGAAGGCTGTAGGTCCTCTCTTCAAAAACCCTTTCCCACTCAATCTTTTGAAATCAAGGTTACATGAACAATTTTTTTATGAGCAGCACTCCTTATTCTATATGACATGTTATCAACATACATGGCAAATTATATTATAATACAGATAAGCAAAGCAATATGCAAAGCTACAAGCAATATGCAAAGCTACAAGCAAAATAATAATAAATAGCCATAAAATTATGTTTCCACCCTAGATAAAAGAAATTAAAGATTATAAGAGACCAATCAAAACATATCATCCATTCTTCATCCCTGAATTTTCAAATTGTATCATTCTTCATGTATTGTCCATCTTTAAGTCTTTAATCCCGCATGGATCAAATACTTCATATTTCCAATCATATCCAAATTTAATGTTTCTCTACTTCATATTTCCAATCATATCCAAATTTAATGTTTCTCAAAATTATCTCAAAAATAAAATAAAAAATACACCAAAAAACACACCTTTTTTCTTAAAAACATAGCTCTTTGCTTGCCTATTGAACTATGGTTTCAGCTTGTCGGTGCCGCGGTCGACCACGGTATGTGTATCGCGGTCGATCGCGAGTCATCTACCGGCTTATTGAACTCACAGTTTGGCTTATTGCTAGAGCTAACATTCTACCCCATGCTGCCGCGATTGACTACAGTATGTGTATTGTAGTCGACCGCACCCTCACTAGGGCTGAATTTTCCAAAAAATAATTGTAAGGCAGTTTTTCAATTTTATTTTCAACAATTCAAAAAAAAAATTAGAGACTTAAAAAATATATTTGGAACTGCTATCATCAATCTTCTAGATCCATCTTTACTCTGAATGATTATTTAATTACAAAAATTCTTACAAATTTAAAATTAAATAATAATTTTTAGACGTTGATGATAAATCGCTATTTAATTACATGAAAAACCTATATACACATTCTAGCCTCTTAGGAACTATAACCGACACAAATTAATTAATTAATTAATAATTAAATAATAATTTAATAAACTATAATTAATTAATAAACATTCACCATATAATCTCATGACAACATAAAATGTATATAAACCCTGGAGTGCCAACTCTGTAAAAAATTAAATTCAAGCATAGGAGAGATCAAGATCACATAATTTATTCATATAGCATGATCACAAACTTGTAAATTTACATAAAAACTATAGCTCTGATACTAATTGTTGGAAAAATAGTACCCAATGAAATTAAAAAATTTTATACTAAAGTATTTTTCAAAACACAAGTTTGACATGCTATATGCATAAGTTAACTAGATCTTGCTAACCTTGTATATTGAAGAGCTCCTGCAATCTGTGAAGAGAAGAACGTTCTAAAAAAGCCTCAACCAACTAGTCTTTTTTGCTATTCTCTATCCACGATTGGAGTGCGTGTGGGCATGTCGTACAGCTCTTCTCCGATGACACTCCTTCCAACTAATTGAGAAAACCCAAAACTAAAGTTCGTGATTTGTGAATAATAATTCTTAGGTAGTTTTTAGAGACTCTTAGACTAGGGTGCTCACTTCTAATTTCTCAACTAATCTAAATAATTATGAGAACTCACTCCTTATTTATAGAGGTTAGATCTGGGGTCAATCATTATCAGATAAGACCTCAAAATTCAAGTTTGGATCAATTTCAAAGTCTAATCCATGTAATCAGATTCAGACTCTTACTGTTTCGATCGACTGTGGCTAATATACAGCAGTCGACTGTGCTATCGCGGATCCCTGAGTTCGAATCTAATTCAAACTCTACAGGTTGATCCGATAGATCTTGTCTCAACCAATTAGATAAATTATATCTTATTAGTTTCGAGTATCTTTCATGAAGCCTCAATTTTAATTCAAATAACCCAATAGAGAAGTTATCTAATTAAAACAGTCATATGCAGATAAACTCATACAAATAAGATATTATCTAGATTAATTCAATAATTCAACATATTTATTTTGAATTAATTTACCAAATTAATTTAATCGATAAACTAACATGTTTATCTTGAATTAATTACGAAACTAATTTAACCAATAAATTAACATGAATTATTAAATATAATTAACTCGAATTTTAGTAAATCTAATAATTTATCATAAGTTACCAATTTATTAGAAAATCATGTTGTATCGTTATAAGGGTTATTATGAGTTAGCAAAAGGGACCTGATGGACATATATCGTTCAAGCTCCTGATAATTATAAAACCCAATATCTTAGATTTATGTTTCATAATTATCAACTCTAATACTACTCCACTAAAAGCTTAGAGCTGCACTCTCAAACTATATAAAATTACAAAGCCTAAATAATTAAGTATTCATGACATATCATAATGTATCGTATCCCCATAGGATATCCATAATCGGCTTAAGGATAAATTCTGTTTTACCTTCTCGATTATTTTTCTTTTATGTTCCATTATCTCACCATTGGAAAACTTACCATCTAAAGACAATATACCATTCAATTACACCTATGTATCTAAATGGTTGAGCGCTCTAGTCTATTAATTACAGGATAACGCATATAAAAGTATATTATCGACTTCTAAAAAAGAGCTATGGATTCCGTATCTATGAATAATAGGTCTACGCTATCAAGAGTCATATCATCAATGTACTAGTATGCATACCATTATGAAATATGGATGTTACCCTTTAGTACATCAAAAAACATAAGTCAAGACAACGGGCCCATTATTCATTTCAAGATTAAGATACAACACATATGATTATCTAAAGTAAATCGATTTGCCAAGACAGAATTATTAATCTTAATCAATTACACTTTATGTCATGATCCAATACATTGTCACCTATAACAGTAAACCAATGTTTCTATTCGTAGAGTTCACCTCTGATGGCTAAGACAAACCATATCCTGTTAGGGATATAGACAACATAACACTCTTAGCATGAATAAAGCGCCTAACTTTATTCCCTTGATTACAGATCTTATGATTTATACCATCACTTTTAGAATAATTTCTTCTACATAATCTGTCCATCATAAATCTCTGATTCTAAAGGTTTAGACCGACAGTCTCAAACTTTTGTTTGCTTATCATACATTCAACAAATATGAACGTAAAGAGGATAAAAATTTGGTATATGAATAATAAATAAACTCTTTATTGATAAAAATGTCTTCAAAAACATATTACATTTTTACTCCTTAGGGCATATATGTCTAACAACACCTGCGCCTGTGAGTAGAGGTAGTTGCTGCTTCTTTATTTTAAAAAAATGTTGGAATTTGCTAGGTTCCATGTTGGAATCTGGCAGGTTACAACACAGCACCCGTTTGTTTAAAAAAATGTTAAAATCTAGTAGATTTCAAGTTAGAACATGACAGGTTACAACTCGCTTCAAAGCCCCTAGCGGGTTCCAACTAGGACGGAACTTTGCAGGTTCCATTTTAAGAGAAAAGATAACTTAGACTTTTAATAAATCGTCATTTTTAATTAAAGGGGCAGTTTTGAAAAGAGCCTTTTAGGAGGACAATCTTGAAAATGTGCTCTTTTAATGGCATTCTTCTAAGTTGTTCTTAAGTTAATGATATGAAATAAACAATTAAAGTTTATAACTAAGCATAAATGGATTATGCATGCAAATGGAAATGATTTGTAGACTATTTTTAGATTTACTGAGCAATAGTTCGCCTAGTTATTTCATGCTGTAGAGGATCTGGCTAAGAGGCCAGAATAGAATCATTGTTGAGCTGGCAACGATGGATGAGTAGATGTGTAGTTAAGGGTATAGATACCATCACAAAAGTGTTTTCGCCATATATTAAGCATTTTGGGATGTGTAATTTTGAAAAAAAAAAAAAAGTATGCTATGATATGTAATATAAGGTAAGTAAGTATTCTAAACTCTTTTAAAAATAATAATGTGTTTATAATATATGTTAGTTAAAAGTTTTATGAAAAAAAATGTTTCATAATTTTTTTAGTTTCATAAGAAAAGTATTAAGAAATGACTCCAAAAGTTGGGTTGTGATAAATTTATCCCATACAAAATTTAATAAAGGGATCATCTCTAAGACACTTTTTAAGCAACTATTTATTCGAGAAAATTAACTATAACATATGAAAACTTTATACTATAACAATTTTTTGCTTTTCTATTAGCATTTGAGAACTTTTCATTTTTGAGTTAGAACTTATGACTCACTTTAAAATAGATTCGAATTAGTGATTTGATTTGAGTTATGTGACTTAAATTAGGATTTGAGTTAGTAATTATAATTGTTATCTGAATTGATGTTTGAATGTGCATTTAAGCTGTAATTTGAGTATGGAATAAAATTAGAATTTGTGTTTAGAGAGGTAGTGGAAATAGTTTTTGATTTATTAACAAATCTAATAAAAGCTAATATTAATGATCTTAAAAAATATACAATATGAATTTTAATTTATTTTTTTCTTCACTAGGAACATAATGAAAAAAGAATTATATTTGGATATCAAATGAAGAAGTTATTATTTTTTTTTTAAATGTAGAAGAGAGAATTTCAACTTTTACTGTAGCAAAGATATTCGAGTAGTAAAAATTTAACGGAGGTCAGAACTTTAAAAACTTGTATTTTCATACCCAAAGGATTTAAATTTTTTAAAAAATAAATACATATAAAAAAGATTTTTAATACTAAAATCTAAATTTAAGCCTATTATATTTAAAAAATACATAAAACAAACAAGGCAAAAGAGAATTAAAGCTCCCAGTTAATGCATTTTTTTTCTCATTTCAAGGGGCATATTCAACAAAGGAAACAATGAAGGGGTAATATCGTAAATTAATAGGAGCATGCCTTAATGTATTGTATGCATCATCATCATCATGCATGACCATAACAATAACAACAACAAGACGAACAACAATAAAAGATGATGATGTTCATAGAAGATAGATGATGGATGATGGGCGTTCATGCTAATAAAGAACATAACATACATATGTTATAGGAGAGAAGAATAGGATTTGACTTCATTCTAAGAGAGAGAAAAGACAGACAGAGAAGCGGAAGAAAGACGAACCAAAGAGAAAGGCAAAAAGAAGGAATGAAGAAAATTCAAGCCGATCGAATAAAATTTTGACGTCCGCAAGGACACCACACTCAGTCTCTCTCTCCCCTCTCTCTCTCTCTCTCTCTCTAAAACTTTCTCTTCTGTGGCTCTCTCTCTTCTGATGCAGCGAGGTTACAGGGCGGTGTACTCTTCAGAGCTCAGAAACCCTGGACAAAAAAGAAGAAGAACAAGAAGGAGCTGAATTGTGTTTTCGTTGCGAGAGATTCGAAAGCAAAAGAAAAAAATATATATAAACTGAGCGGAGAAATCAGAGAGTGGATTTTGTTTTGTTTTGTGTTTCTGATCACTTTGGATTGAGAAAAATCTTGTGGGTTTTCTAGAGCAGCCTTTTTCTGTTAGCGTGTTGAAGTTTTTTCTTCTACTCTCCGGTGAGTCCTCGCTTATTTACAGTTCTATTTTCGCTCTCTTTTAGGTCTTCATTTACTTTCTTCTTTGCTGTTACCTTTTAAGGCCTTAGATCGTTTGATTTGAGTGGGTTTTATGTCCGATCGAGAAGGTTTTGGTTTTTACTTTTGGCATTTTTTTTAGCTCTGTTTTTGCTCTAGTGTGGATAAAGTTTTAATCTTTTTTTTTTTTGTTTTCTCTCTTGAACTGTTTATGGTTTTTTTTGGGTGTTTGATTTTGCTTCAAGTTGTATTCGATTTCGTTTGGTTTGTGTAGTCTTGAAAAGATTCTGTTTTGTCTCGGAATTCTGATAATTGCTGGTGATTTTGTCAGGGTTTTTGGTTGATAAGAGTGAGGACATACATGTTTTGAATTTGGAATCAGGGGTTTGGTCGAGTGAGAATCTGATTTGTCGATTGTTTAATCTTTTGTGTTCAATGGTTGAAGTCACAGTGGATCTGAACCTTGGCATGTGCAACAGAGATTTATGTGGAATCTGGTGGAAGATTTTGTTTGTTTTGCGGAGATAATAAGAGACTAGAATGCTCAGAATCGAAGCTTGGTTTTTGGTTTTGGCTTTTTTGGATCTTTGGCCTGTGTTTTGTAATCAACACAATATGCCCAGACACAAAGCTTTCCCATTTTTTTTGGTGCACCGTAATGACTTTGAATCCTTTCGCCATGCATTTTGGAGTAAAATGCTATCTGGGTTGAGCTCTGTGCCCGTTGTTTAGCTTAGTTTATGGAAAACAATTCATGTTCGTTTAGATAGTTGTTGTCATTCTTCGCCCAGTATTTGTAAATTGTAGTTTTGGAAAAAATGGTGCCTTCGGGGCCGCCGACTCCCATTGGTGGTGGTGCCCAGTCTGTTCCACCGACACTCTTGAGATCGAGTTCTGGTATGTTGGGAGCTCAAGGGGGTCCCCTGCCTGCACAGGCGGCGTTTCCTTCGCTTGTCTCACCGCGCACTCAATTTAACAACATGAATATGCTTGGAAATGTTCCTAACGTGTCTTCACTCCTAAATCAGTCTTTTGGAAATGGGATTCCGAATTCAGGGCTTCCTGGTCCTGGGAGTAGTCAGCGTGGAGGTATCGATATAGGGGCGGAGTCAGATCCACTTTCTTCTGTTGGCAACGGAATGAGCTTCAATGCTCCTTCGTCAACATATGTTGCGTCAAGTATGGCTAACCCTGGTTCATCTGGTCAAGGTCAGGGTCAACAGTTTTCTAATGCTTCTGGTAACCAGCTGTTGCAGGATCAACAACAGTCTCAGCAGCTTAAACCTCAGAGTTTTCAGCATGGTCAGCAGCCAATGCAACAGTTTTCCACCCCTCACAATGCACAGCAACATCAGCAGCAATATCAAGCTATTCGAGGAGGCCTTGCTGCCGTTGGACCAGTCAAGTTAGAGCCCCAAGTTAGTAACGATCAGCATGGACAACAACCACAGCCGCAGCAGCAGCAGATGCACCCCTTGAGAAGTTTTAGTTCGGTGAAATTGGAACCACAACAACATCAGACTATGCGAGGCTTGGCGCCAGTAAAGTTGGAACCCCAACATTCGGACCAGTCGTTGTTTATGCACCAGCAACAGCAGCAGCAGCAGCAGCAGCAACAGCAGTTCCTACACATGTCAAGGCAGTCCTCTCAGGCTGCTGCAGCTCATATTAATCTTTTGCATCAACAAAGATACTTACATTTGCAACAGCACCACCAGCAACAACAACTCTTAAAAGTAATGCCTCAACAACGGTCTCAATTGCAGCAGCTTCAACCGCAGAATTTGCCGTTGAGATCACCCGCAAAACCCCCGTATGAACCTGGAATGTGTGCAAGGCGTTTGACGAGTTACATGCACCAACAACAACAGAGGCCCGAAGTATGATACTCTAAGCAGTGAAGTTCCTTTTTTCCCCCTCTATTTTGTTTATTATTGCATGAGTTATGACTGCTTTCCATGCAGGACAATAACATCGAATTCTGGAGGAAATTTGTTGCTGAGTTCTTTGCACCCCATGCAAAAAAGAAATGGTGTGTTTCTATGTATGGAAGTGGCCGCCAAACAACTGGTGTTTTCCCTCAGGTATGCTGATGAAAGAACATTATGACATTTAACCATTGCTGAGGATGAGCCAACTCTGAATCTGGTTAGCTTCATCTCTTCGTTGTCTTGTTTCTTGGCACGATACATAAATATTTACTGACAACTGGGAAGGATCCAAGTCATCAAACTGTTAAGAGTTGCTTAGAAGTCTGAGTAGCATTTTGATTTATATTCTTGAGCAGATCTGCTGTTTTTGTAGCTTATTGATGCTCACTTCTGAATTTAACTCAATTTGAATACTTTGCAGGATGTATGGCATTGTGAAATATGCAATCGGAAACCTGGCCGTGGTTTTGGTAAGTTGTATAGTCTACTCTTTAAAATTTCACTGTTGTTTTCCTCTTATTTTGGTCTAAAGTTAGTTTATTGTCAGTTATAGTCCAGGCCTTGACTGCTTTTTAGTCTAGTATCTTGAATGATGTTTGATAATATTATGCTTCGGTTTCCATTTGTTATTGATATATGACATATGTTTTCTCAGAAGCGACTGTTGAGGTTCTCCCCCGGCTATTCAAAATTAAGTATGAAAGTGGTACCTTGGAGGAACTTTTGTATATTGATATGCCCCGTGAGTACCATAATTCATCAGGCCAGATTGTCTTAGACTATGCAAAGGCAATTCAAGAAAGTGTTTTTGAGCAACTTCGTGTTGTTCGTGACGGCCAACTTCGAATAGTGTTCTCTCCAGATCTTAAGGTTGCGGAGAAAAGAAATATAAAGTGATTTTACATACCTTTGGCTTCAATTTTCCTCTGGCATTAGTTATTTATTTTCGTTCTTTTTGGCAGATATGCTCTTGGGAATTTTGTGCAAGGCGTCATGAAGAACTCATCCCTCGAAGATTGTTGATACCTCAGGTTATTTGAAAATAGTGTTTCTTCTTAACAAAGGAAGTTCTAATCTCATATTGCTGAAATTTGCAAGTAACGGGCTTGGACATCTTTCTGAAATTTAAATTTAAACAGAATAAATGAAGATAACCTGATGATTGGTATACTAATAAGGTAGAAGCCTTCATTTAGCAATGAGGAGGCACTTCACGTATCAATTGTATCCTACACTTTTGTCCAAAAGCTTTTGCCGTTTGAGAAGTCAATAAATATAGGGTATAACAAAGGCATCTTTGTTTCACTTACTTTGCTAGACGTGTTTTAGGAGTCTTAGTTTCTTCAACTAATTCAGATCTTTCTATGATCCTATATGCATGAACTGTTTTGAGTTACCATGATTCGTGGAATGATAAGATTTGGTTTCTGTGGGTGCATTAATCGCATTCTTTCCTCTTGCTTCCGGCTTGATTGTGTTCCCATTAAATATCTTGCCACCTTTAATCTTTAGTAGTGCTACAAGTGTAATTGTGTTAAAGTTGGTTTTTTGGTATCAGTAGCGAGGTGGATGTTTCCGCTAATTTGTCTTTTGTTTGTTCTGTTGGTCAAATGTTAAATACTGCACCTAGTTTGACCAAATTAACACAGAGTTTCAATACGTTTGACTGTATTAATCATTAAATTTGAATAAAAAAATCAAGCTGTGGATTTAGTTGGTGAAGGTTTGGATATAAATGAAAACATCAAGTGCATATATTTCGATTAAGCTGTGTATCTAATTCCTTCGCTGTACTAAGTTTAATCTATTGGCAGCAATCCTTATTTCGAAAGGATAATCTGAAGCTTGTGCTATTGGTTTACTATGTGCATATTTAACTGTTGCCTAAACCATACAGGTTAGTCAGCTCGCTAATGCAGCTCAGAAATACCAGGCTGCTACTCAAAATGCATCATCCAATTTATCAATTCCAGAGATGCAAAATAATTGTAACATGTAGGTTCCTTGCTCTGATATCTTATGTAAAGTATTTTATTCATTATTGTTGTAAATTTTGGTAATTGTTCGACTTCCTTAATGGGGTATCTGGGCAAAGAAAAAGCTTAGTTTTGCTCTCTCTCTCCCTCCCTCCCTCCCTCCCTCTCTCGTGCACGCCAAGCATTTATATGTGTATTTGGCCATTTTCTCTTCCTTAATTTCCCGTCAGTCTCATCAATAAAGTTGAATTTACTTGTTCATATTACTTTTGCTCGTGCTCTAGCTCCTTTCGTCCTATTATTATCATCTGCCTCCTCTTCTTTCCATTTGATACTTCATTTCCTATTTGTCTAACTTTAAACATACTACGGTTCATGTGATATTTAATAATGTTTGTTTATAACATCAGTGATTGATTTGTGAAAACTCTATATCTCATGACCTTTGATGCTTTGGCTTGATTTAGGTTTGTGGCATCAGCTAGACAATTGGCGAAAACTTTGGAAGTGCCATTAGTGAATGATTTAGGTTATACAAAGAGATATGTACGCTGCCTGCAGGTAGTATTTTGTTCTGTCTTTTATTCTAAAGAATAAAAAATGACATGAATCTTTGATTTCACCTGTATATTTCACTATGTAAATGTAGCATTGCGACATAATTTATTGAAAATATTTTGTAATGAAATATGCATGCATGCTAAACTTAATAAGACTTATTAATGTGAAATGTCCCCCTTTGTACTAACATGACGGTTATTACCTTTGTGTTAATAATATGTGCGTTTATGTCTTTATTCGTGCACTGCAGATATCAGAAGTGGTGAATAGTATGAAAGACCTAATTGATTACAGTCGAGAAACAGGAACAGGACCTATGGGTAAGCTGAATGCAATTATTAATATTATTATTTCTTGGCAGACATTTGTTATTTTCAATTTTTTTTCTTGCGTATATAAGGTTTTTCAAAGTTGAGACATGAGATCTATATTGATTTCTTTTCTCTGTTGGTTTACATTTTTCTTTTCTCTTTCTCCTGGGTCGTGAAGAGAAGTTATTCCTTTTCTTTGGGTGGAGGGAGGGACGGGAAGAAGGAAAAGAATCAGGGTGCCAGATGGTGAATGATTTAAGTGCGTAGATAGGCAAGGAATTAGCTGCTGATTAGGATGTAGACATTTCAGTTTTATTATTCCATTTACTGCTGATTAGGAAAACGAAATTCTAATTTTGTTATTCCATTTCCATTTGCAAGCTACAAAATTTTTTGTCCGAGAATGTGGTTATGATAAAGAAGACACTCAAGAATTTCTCAGGCTTGAGTTTTATAAAACTAAGCCTTGGTGCTTAAATATGGTTTAATTCGATCGATCGATGTAACTTTTGTGGCACAATCCAAAGTTATGAGTACTTGTTTTAAAAGTCAGATTTTAGAAGTCATATAGAATAATGTGGCATTTGGAAGAATTTCAGCCATGCTTATTCTGGTTATTTTGTGGGGGAAAGGAAGGATCCAATATTTAGAATCTCCCCATGGCCCAAGGTATGTGCCAGTTAAGAGATAAACGCTTTTGCACCATATATGGACTGGTCTTCTCCGGTGTCTTTTTTAACCTGAAAGCTCCTAGTCTGATCTAATAGCTTTGGGAAACATGGTAAGTTATTTAGCAGGATCCTGTTTTGGATCCCATAGCCTCCACGTTGATGTTACCTTTATTGAATAAGGACATCTTGAGTTTGAAGTTTGATTTAAATGCTCTCTATTTTTTGGAGTATATTTTTAGACAGTTTCCAAGACATCCAAACTCTATGCTATTGCTTGGCCTTTCGTCATTTTTCCTTTTGAATAAGAAGCCTCTTACTGACACTGTACATTAGATTGCAGAAATTGATTTTTTGCCAAGTGACCAACGACTTGTAGATAGGCAACAATAGCACTAAAATTGCCAGCGAAAGGAGAAAAGAAACCATCTATCCCTCAGGGTGTTGTACAATAACAGTGATGAAATGATTTCAGTAGCTCACTGTACCTTCTTTCCTAGGAAAAGCTCCATCCTTAAGACTATGCATTTTGTACTGCTACTATTTTTTCAATGCTTGAGCCAACCAGGCTCCTGTTGCGTAAGAGGGTGGAGTCTCGGGCTTGGGGACAAGGACAATCGTAGTTTAATTCTTTAGAAAAAACTATGGAAATTATAATAACTGCAAGTACTGGGTATTGAGCCATCTACGTGGTGATTGTGTTGCTCTTTGTATATTTTTCAGCCTCTCTACGAGAGTGCTTTTCTTTTATTCAAGGATGAAAATTGAGATTGGCTTTTATTCTCTTGCCTAGCTTGTGCTGTTGTAGATTATGTTTTGCAGGAATTAGTCTCACTATAGCAGTCAGTTGAATGCATCACTCTAGCAAACTGATTTTGTCTTATTTTTTGCCCCCTTTTTTCAGAGAGCTTGGCAAAGTTTCCTCGAAGAACAAGCACGACATCTGGGCTTCACAATCAAGCGCAACACTCTGAAGAACTGCTACAGCAGCAGCAGCAGCCGCCGCTGCAGACGCAGCAGCAGCAGCCAGCAATGGCCCAGAATTTGAACTGTGATCAGAGCTCTGTCCAAGGCACAATGCAGCTTGCCACTAGCAATGGCGTTGCTAGTGTCAATAACCCTCTTAACCCAGCTTCCACATCTTCCTCTGCAAGCACCATTGCAGGGCTCCTCCACCAAAATTCCATGAATTCCAGACAACAAAATTCTATGACTAATGCAAGCAGTCCATACGGAGGTAGTTTGGTTCAGATTCCTTCCCCAGGTTCCTCCTGTACGATTCCGCAGTCACAACCCAACCCTTCCCCCTTCCAGTCACCGACGCCCTCGTCGTCTAACAATGTACCACAAACATCACATGGTGCCTTAACAGCCGGCAATCACATGAGTACAGCAAACTCACCGGCAAATATCTCCATGCAGCAACAGCCGGCTCTCTCTGGCGAGGCTGATCCAAGTGATTCCCAGAGCTCTGTCCAGAAAATCTTGCATGAAATGCTGATGTCCAACCAGCTTAACGGAGGAGGTATGGTTGGTGGTGGGCCTGTGGGGAATGATGTGAAGAATGTGAACGGGATCTTGTCAACGAGCAACAATAGGGGCATGAATGGTGGAAACTGCCTTGTAGGGAATGGGATGTTGAACAGTAATTCAGGTATTCCGGGTGCTGGATTTGGCTCAATGGGCGGTGGACTTGGTCAATCTGCCATGGTTAATGGAATCAGAGCTGTGATGGGAAATAATGCCATGATGAATGGGAGGGTAGGAATGCCGTCGATAGGTCGAGACCAGAATATGCATCATCAACAGCAAGATTTGGGGAACCAGCTGCTTAGTGGGCTAGGAGCTGTTAATGGCTTTAATAATCTTCAATTTGATTGGAAACCTTCCCCTTGAATGAGAAGCTCGATTGACCGACCAGTCTTGACATGTTAATGGTCCTTGATCATGGCTGCTTGTGCAGCATGAGAAAAATGGCAGAATTGCCTGCGGTGGCCCTGTGGAAATGGTTTTTTTGGGGGGGAAAAAAAGGAAAAAAGAAAACAAACAGGAGGTGAAAACAGGGCTACTTCCCACTTTGTACTAATCTGTTATTTATATATAAGAAAAAAGGAAAGTCTGGTGGCTGGTTGTGTGGCTGATGGGCTAATTTTTCTTGTGTTTTTAATGTACTTCTGTATATTCTTTTCTCTTTTCCCGTCTAAAAGGTTCTCATCTTGATTTATTTTGATTTTCATATTTCTCCTCACGTTGATTTATAATATTTAACCAAACTGTGCCGTTGGTAGTGTGGAGTCGTCGTTTTGTTTTGTATTTTGTTTTGTTTGTTTGTTTTTCATGTCAATAGTGTCTTCGCTGAAACTCCCTCAAGATTGCAATAGTTGCTTTGTTCCAGAGTAATCTTTTTTCCCTTCCTGTTCGTCAAATGAATTTCCCGTTTGTTCTTGAACGACTCAGAAAATATATTTATTAAGAAACTCAGATTCAAGTGATGTTACTCTAAATTCACTATCATGATGAAGGATTATGGACGACTTCCTTACAAGTCAGTGCCACATCATCACCGGATGTTGGTCAGATTAAAAACCTGAAAACCAATGGACTTGTATGTTGGGTTAAGTGTCATTTCAGGCTAAACGCAAAACCAAGGTTTTGATTCCCTCAGATTGTGTTGATTCCAATAAAAATAAACTAAGCGTGCTCCATCTAGTTCTTTTACAGCTTGTTTGGCAGGAAGGATTAATGGGCGGATGGAGAGGTTGGAGGGAGAGGAGTGGAGGGAAGGACTAAATCAGCTGCTTGATTGGAAGGAGGGAGGAAGGGAAGGATGGGCTATCCATTGGGACCCACGATTGTGCCTTCTCGATGACAACAATATATATTTTCAAATAAACCTTACTTTGAAAGGAAAAGGAGATGCAAATATGAATCGGCTGACAAAATCTGGTTGTTATTTTAAATCGATTCTTTTCTTTTTAATTTTTCCCAAATATGCTTATATATATGTATTCTAGTTTGTCTCTTTTTACTTATGTTTACGAGTCATCTTCAGGTTACATACTGTTTGAAAATAGATAAGTTACTGATAGACGAACCAACGTTGTATATTTCATAAATCTCAAGCTAACTAAACGTCTAAAATTCAATGTTAGAGATCAAAGTGAGATGCGTGTATATTTTCAGGGACCAAAAGTATAAATAACCCTCATCAATGGTATATTTGGTACCAAATGGACGATAAGGATCAAATCAAAACAGCCAATCTCTAAAGGCGAAATGTGGTCCTGTTACATATCTTCTTACGATTTTGCACAAAGTTTTTGGAAGACGGAAGCATCCTCGTTACTTCAAAAAACACTCGTCAACATGGAGTTCTATGGGAGAAGACAATAAAATAAGAATAAGATAATCTTAATGTACAAATGTCACAAAATATTGACATTAAACATAAGAATTCAAAAGTATAGTCAAATATATCAATATCAAAGAGAATATGATTAATGTTTCTTACAATGGAGTAGTTTAACCGATCAAGCATCTACATATTTATCTATGGTAGCGGATAAAGTGGACTTAGGTACTGCCCCAATAACGCTCTCTTTCTTCTCCCCATTTTTGAAAAAGAGCACGGTTGGGATGCTTCTGATGCCATATTGTGTGGCAATGTTGGGGCAATCGTCAGTGTTGAGCTTGTAACAGTCTACTCTCCCCGAATACTCTTTCGCCAGCTCGTTAACCACCGGGGCAATCACACGGCACGGACCACACCACGGTGCCCAAAACTCCACCAGCACCGGGTTTTCACTCGCAATCACAAGGTTGTTCCAGCTTGAATCTGTCACCACTTGGACTGCACGCCTCAAGAAATGTTGTATTAGAAAAAACTGACGCTGAAAACAATGGTGTTTCTTTCTTTCTTCGTAGATAATTGTTGTGTATTATCAGTGGAACTTAAATTAAGAGCTCAACTGCGCATTTATAGATCAACTATGGGACTCGGACAATATTTGTTTTCTTTTTTGAGGGGAAACTTTCTAATGGGTTCTTGTTTTCCTTCTATAAATGTCAGAATTCCAGCAGTCATAACTAAGAAGCTTGCATGACCTGATATCAAGCGGGTTTTGTTAAATTAATTCTTCTGTGCTTGACCTGTTCTTAAGCGGGTTTTGTTAAATTAATTCTTCTGCCTTTTGTCTCGTGCTTAGGTGACCAAAGTCTCCACTAAATTGCAACGTTGATAATGGGCAGCAATTTCTAAAGAGAGCAATATTACAAATAAAGGCACCGGTAACTACATGTCGTTTGGAAAATGAGTTGGAAAAATACAATAGCATGTTAAAAAAAAAAAAAAAACACTGTTGAAATTATGGCTGCAACAACAAGCTGCGCTTCCAACCGAGGCTATCAAATAGCTTATAAAGCTTAAAACTAAATAACTTCTTAGCATGAGGGTTAATTATGCAAATTTACCTTCATCTAGAGCTTCACGGGCTTTGCAAACAAAGAGGGAATTCCTTGCAGTAGAGTTGAAATAACCAAAAGAAGAAGGGGAGAATGACAAAGCAGATTTCTTCAAAGCCCTGTTGAATGTTGGTAAATTAAGCTTTTCCTTTGAAGAAAATGTATGATGATGGCACCGTACAGCCCCAACTCTAGTGCATATTGTGCTCACTTGCAAACAGTTCTCCAAAGCCATTTTATGTAACCAAACTCTCTCCGTTATTATTATTATTATTTTTGGTGCTGATAAGTGGTTTTGTTAATGCACAGTAGATTTCTAAAAAGATTGAAGGAGAAAGAGAAAATGGTATTTTTTTTCTGGTGGGCAGTTGAGATTTTCTCTCAAATATTTTTTAAATGTCGTGTAATTTTATTTTGTTTCTTGTTATCATTAGCTTTCAAAATTATTTTTGGAAAGTGGATAATATGCAAAGGTTGTATGGTGCTAGCAGTGCTCAAATTTATGTGGACAATATTTTAATTTGGGTGAATTCACCAATATGTCCTAATAAATATTAAAAGAGAAGTGTACAATTACAGCGTGTTATTCAGTGTAGTCCTCAAAATGGCCCCCAGAGGCTTCTAAAAGTGATGAAAAAATCCAAAGGGCATCAAGATAAATCTACAGAAGATGCAGTGGTGGACTGCAGACTCCTTATCCGTTGGGAGCCCAATATTGAAAATTTCGTTTCTTTGCTTTTGCCATCAGCCATCAGTATAATCAAGGCTAATCTACGCTGGCAAGAAAACGCTCGCTCTCTCTCTCTGACCCATGCACTATAGACGACGACAAATTGGACATCCAAAGGGAGAAAGTTTTTATTACTTGTAGTAAATTGTTTACGATTTTTTTTAGTTAAAAAGAGGATCGGTACTCTACCACTCTCGTCCAACGCCTTAAAGAGGAATTCTTGTGACCACAGGAGGAGGAATAATAAGAGAATCTGAATTACTCTTTTGTCTACTAATAGCGGCCAAAGCAATATAAGTCATTCTCTGATAGACATAATAGTAGCCTCTCACGAAGGACTAAAAAGAATCCATCCCTGAATGATAGAAGTAAAAGGTTCTTTTTTGCTCCAACATCAACGATAATCAAATTATTAAGGTTATTAACATTTATGACTCTTAAATTTTAGGATCTCCTTCACTTTGCACTATGAACTTTAAAAACTACAGCTTTACTCCTTGAATTTTTAAAACTCTTCATTTTGTCCCTTGAATTTTAAAAATCACTATATTATTCTTAAATTCTTAAAACTCTTCACTTTGTTTCATAAATTTTTAATTTTTCATTCAAATAGACAAATTACGTCTAAGTGATTTGCACATGGTCACTTATAAGGGCAAAAATTAGTATCATTCTTAAGTTTTGTTTCATATTTACTCTTGTACTTGAGACCTTTGTTTTTTCTATCTGAACTCTTTTTTAGGATATGTTTTCCTGCATATTTCTTATCATTTTCAAGTGCGTAACTCATTTAATAAGTTGATATTGTCCGTCAATATCTGAATTTAAATACTAAAGAAGATGAGTTACACATTAAAGGCGAGGAGATATTAGTGAACAATATCAATAAGAAATGTGTATATAGACCCTTATTAAATGAGAGTAGATTAAAAAAACATTAAATGAAAGTGTGAGTATGAAACAAGATTTAAGAGTGATAAAATATTATTTTTGTCTTGATAGATAACCTATGTACGAATTATGTGGGCTTAATTCTGTTTATTTGAATAGAAAATCACAAAAGAAAAGACAAGATGAAGAGCTTTAAAATAAGGGTAAAATGGTAATTTTAAAATTTAAGTACAAAATGAGGAGTTTTAAAAATTAGAAGATTAAGTGATGATTTTTAAAATTCAAATGACAAAATAAAAGAGACCCTAAAGTTTAAGAGCCATTGATGTTAATAACCTTTGATTAAATAGGTGGTGATGGAGTAAAAAGCACCTCATTCTGATAATGCAATTTTACCTCATCTTCTCCATGGAATAATTCTCGCTCAAGTCAATAATAGATTAGTACAAAATAAAGAATTTTAAGACAACAAATTTACCTTTCTCCCGTCAATTCTTCTTTTCTAAAGGTAAAAAAACCACGTGAATCATGGTTTAAGTTCTCATCTTGATTGTAGAATATTCTGGAGTCAATCCTCGTCGTCCAGGTCATTTAAGACAATTTACATCCACACATCTTTAATTCCTTTTCATTTATAATCCTTGCCAGTTCTATACTATACCACATATATTTCGATCTTTATGATCTTTTCGGCCTTTCAAGGTCAAAAGTGTTTATGTCGATAACGTTGTGGAGATTTTGATTTACAGATTATGAAGGTGAAAATATTAATTTTGACGGATATTTGTGAAACGTCAAATATCTTGAAGAAAAACTTAAAATTTTTTTCTTAAAACTTAAAACTTTACAAAATACTAAAACAATCAATGTTACTTAATTTAAAACCAGTTAATAAAATAAATAAATACATTTTTTTAAATCTAACATGAGAGTTTTATCTCATAGTATGAAAGTAAATTATTATGATTATATATTGATTATGATTCTAATATTATTTTACATACTTATTAAAAATGAGGTATAATAATATAATAGAGTACATGAAAAATGACCACCAATCATATAGAATTCAGAAAAAGAAAAATTACTGCCAAACATGGTAAAGGGCATAAAAACATCAAGTGTCTTCAATACCTAAAAAGTTTCTAGTAGGTTGGATATCAATACATAGGTTTCGATCTCGATCTAAACGATACTTTTACCAAGAAAATACCCTTGAATAGCTCAGAAAGTAATTGTTAATGCACTTCATGAATGTTTCTTGATCCTATTAATTCATAAATTGAATATTGTTGGTTTATCCTACTTGATGAGCAGTTTTCATAAATTTGTAATATCATCTCACCATTAATTTGTGGTGAAAGATAAACAAGTATATCGAAGTATATTATATCTACATCTAGATGATATAAATATTAAATTTAGTTCACACATCTACATGTAACATGATATAAGGTTTTGCAAAAAAAAAAAAAAAAAGAAGTAATAATAATAAACAACCCTTAAAAAATAAAAATAAAAATCATGAATAATCTCATGAATATATTATATGAGGAACAACAATAATTCACACTAACTACAGATGATATGAAGCTTAAACTTTGTAAAAGAAAAAGAATTTCATGAAGATATTCTTTAAAGAAAAAGAAAAAGATTGAAGTTATAAATGCATTTTTCAAAGAAAAAAAGTAGAAAATTGGAGATGAATTCCATTATCAAAATCTTAATTTTTGATTATGAAGTTTTGAACTATTCATTTAAATAGTAAAAATTATATAAAGACACGATAAGAATTAATAAATACTTTTTTACTGTTTTTAAATTGAAAATATTACACATTTTATTGAAAAATAATAAAAAAAAGCCTTACAAATTTTCTTTTGTGCAAAAAAGAAAATTTTCCTAGTGTTTTCGGACATTTTGTGGATATTTTTAGAAATATCTTGGATATTCACGCATATTAAAGTATTTGTGGACATTGTGGATATTTTATGAATATCTTGGAAGATAAATCTTTTCTCTAATATCTATACCGAGACTTCAAAATATAGATGTTGTCATGGAAATTTCAACAATATCATAAATATTTTCATCCTTGCACCTAGGATTATCATTTACGGTGTGTTTACTAATTAGGAATTTAAAGAATAGGAAATAAATTCTAACAGAAAAGGAAATAAGTTCCATGAAATTAAGTTCCAAAATCACATTAAAACGTTTACTAATCTATTAGGAAAATAAGTTATATAGGGAATTGAATTCATATTATTTTGTTTACTTCGCAAAAGAATGACAAAGAATTGAAATAAAATAAGTGTGATTACAAAATTCGCAAAAGAATGACAAAGAATTGAAATAAAATAAGTGTGATTACAAAATTACCGTTATATGAGTTTAAATAACTAACATAAAGTAACGGTATATTTGGAAAATAAGTTTATTGGTTTCTATTTTTTAGGGGAATGAACAAAATTCTGTAGATAAGAAATAGGAGATAAGTTTCCCCACATTAAGGAATTTAGTTCCTTATTTATAAGTGAGACCTATCTTATTTAATTCCTAAATACAAAAATAATCACTGAAATTTAAAACAGAAAACTCAATTATTCTTGGTAAATAAAAACACCCTTACTTTTTTCCCCGTCGAAGCACACTTGCTACCTTGAACAAGCGTGCTTCGATTATGACATGGCGCAATTTGCACTATAATATATCACATTGTTCTAACCTCGAGTGGAATGTCGTTGTCTTCTCAGTCCATTTTTTTATGCAAGTTGTTTAAGGAGAATTTTTTATTTCCTAAGGCATTATAACCACTCCAAAATTTTTATTTGAAAATTTGATTTTATTAAACTTTTATGGATAAAACAATATAGTTACTAATGTGATTATTGTCATTATCTTATTGTTGTTCTTATGATTATGGTCATTGTTCATAATTTTTATTAATACAAGCTAAAGTATTAGTAACATAGAGTTGTGAAATATAACTACTAATTTTTTAGTAATCATTATGCCATACCTATTGGTGAGAAATGATAAAAGGAAGAGAATTTAAGATGTCTAAATAATGGCTCAATCGAGCACCTTGAATTTCATTCTTTTCACTCCCCCTAAAACACAATGCTCTATCTTCTCCTACATTGCACCTTTCTCTTTAAGTTTTCTAAAATGCAACTCTAAGAGTGGCTTGGTGAGGATATCTGCTGCTTGGTCCACTGAGATAAAGCACTTCTTACAACTTTGACTGAGGGATGGCCCAGTGTTTTGTACCACAATTCTAAAGAACTAATATTTGACCCTACTCTAGAAACACTGATAAGATTTTTGCTCTTTGAGGCACATGAAGAAGTTTGTTTTGCAGAAAAATTGTAGATAATACTTTAAAGCTAGTTTTACCAATATGACTAATATTTATACATTCTCCATGTCCCATGCAGACTTTCTCAAACCATCATACTCAAAGGCCACACTCAGATTCGAGAGGCTGTTGGTGATGTGGTTGGTTGCGCTAGTGTCAGGGAACCAGCAACTGTCAGTAGCAGCATCTAGTGTGGTTGGCAAAGCAATTATTGAATTGTTTCATCCACCGGAGGTGCTTCCATTTGAATAGTTTGATGAGCTATAACCATTGAAATTTGGGTCGAACCAGTAGCAACATTTTTGCTAGGGGCGTTCACAAATCAAATTATACAGATTAGGGATCTATCAGTATATTTCCTAATCTGAAACTAATCCGTGAACTCTTTATTGCAATCCAATCTAATCCGAAGACAATAGATATTGTATATTGGATTTTATAGATTCACGGAGTAAGCCATTTGATTTATTGAAAAAATTAAAAATTAAAATTAACATAATAATAACATAACACAATTCAATAACATTTAACGTAGTACAACCTAATCCAATGTACCTAATGGAATGTATGTATTTAACAATAAGTAAATTATAGCATTACAACACATTACAACAAACAAATTTAAAAAAAAAAAATTAAAAGAGTCAAGAGGATGTGTGCTATAAAAAAAGAAATTCAAGGGAGTATTGTGGCTATGGAGTTTTCCAGCTTTCTAATATCATTTATCATGAGTAAATGATGTTAGGTTTTGTACTTACTAATGAGGTTGAGCTTTTTTATCTTTTAAAGCGTGTAAACTTTAGAAATATTGTTATAGGTATATAATACATTTATTACAAAAATAATATATATGATTTATAATATAAATATATATCTATAGATTTTGAGCATTACGAGATATTCAATCCTTAATCCCATCCGTATATATCATATTGAGAAAATCTCATTGCAAAAGCAATTTATATTTTCATATTCCAATCGATCAATTGGCTTGGATTTCATTGCATGGAACAGAGGAATTTGTGAACACCCTCAATTTCTACTTCTAATTTTGTCATACAGTTGGCATTGTGGCTGTCCTCTGCAATTCCAAAATTGACTGCCACCACTGTTCTGCCTCTACCTCTATTGTTTCCAAAATTAGTTGAGCTATTGGAGGCTTTTTGAGTTTTAGAGCTTCGAGGTACCTTGTTTAAACTCTGAGTGGTGAGATTAGTTGTGGGACGTGATCCGGCAACATTGATGGTGTTGTCCTCTAGGCAATTTTGATTAGCCATCAAAAGAGCCGTAAGATCAATGTGCTGTTTGGTAAGAGTGGTTTTAACCACTATTTCAGTTATAAATAATGTAAAGTTTTCACATGCTATAATAATAAAAAAAAAATTACTACGGTCTAAAATTCTCACATGTTACAATAAAAACAGTTTTAACTAATGGTTCCTCCAACCATGCCCAACACACTACAATCAACAAATATGTATCAATTTGGGAGGTTACTGTGACAACCATACACTGTCTTCTGCTCATTCCCAAGCCCAACCAAGATGTGGAAGATCTGGTCCTCATCAGTAGGATGGTGATCAAATGCCACCGAGTATCCTCATTTTGACAAGGTAGTAATCCATAGTGGCCATTTCTCTTAAGACTTAAATCTGCAACTTAATTGCATGACCCAAGCCCTAAACATGGAGCAAACAGCCTTTGAAAGGGCTTCCTAAATGTCATTAGAGGAATTACCACCAACCATCCGAGCAACAATGCTTTGGTCCACAGAGGGTAGCAACCAAGAAACTAGTAGTTAGGTTTGATGATACCAAGTTACAGACTCAGGGTGACCATTTTAAGAAGGTAAAAGTTTTGGAGGGTATAAGTTCATGCCTCGAAGGAAATTTCCAAACCAAAACCACGAATAGAGACCAGAATATGATGTTCCTAAAGGAGAAAGTTTATGTCATTGAGTCTGATACTAACGAGGAAGCACTAAAAAATTAAAAAATAGTGTTGCTAGGCATAATGCTGGCTTAAACAGTAGAATTAGTGTGAACAATAATATTAACTTGGACAACAAGAGTAGCTTGGATAGAAGGGTTAGTAACCACCTTATTTGGAAGTGGTTTAATCAACTATCAAGGTCGCTCTCTGCACAACCTAATCTCTGTACATGGCATCGTATATTGATGTCTTATTCCAAACGGAGTACTTGTCCCGTTCTATACTAAGTATTTATGGAACTTTCATCATTACTTGAGTCTCATATTACTGAGTTTTCTCATTTACACTCATTATTCAGTTTATTATGTTCATTTTATTATCCAACAATTTACTGAAAATAATTGAGTAAATACCTCACAAGCATTCCTTAAAAACACTTTCAAGAAAATATGTTGTGGGTGAAATACTTTTAAAATCATGGCTAACAATAAAGAGGGTCTAGAGTCCTACCTCGTTGTTTAGCATGATGGCACTAACTCTATTATCTTGGTTCACTACACGTCAGCTTCTTGGAATCACAAACAACCTTACACGTGGACTGGATTCATTAATATCTAATTTAAAATATTCTACATTAGGATGTTATCTCATAGTGCCTTGGTGTGCCTTTAAAGTCTATATAATCATGTCACAAGGTCAAAATCCCTTTTTATAATTAAATGATGAAAACTACTGAAAAACTACCATTTTTTTATACAACTTGGTCGGCCTGCCGACCACCCAAGTCCGACCTGCTGAACTGCTATGTTTGGCCTATCGACCGTCTGAGTCTGGCCTATCGAACTGTTTGAATCTAACCTGCCGAAGGATGAGTTCAGCCTGCCAAACTATTTGAATCTAGCTTGGTGAAGGATGAGTTCGGCCTGCCAATCTATCGAATTCTAGAAAATTCTAGATTTCGAGTCTCGATCAATTTGAGCTCAAAGCTCAATCTAACCTATTTTCTCAGTTCTCAAAGCATGGGTAACACTCAGAAAGAGTAGAATAGCATAATAAAACAAAAAATTTACAATTTATTCTGAAAAATGAAAAAAATGTAAAAATTAGTTTATTATCTTTTTGCTCAAACAATGCTTAGATTTGTTGTGATTTAGATTCTACAAACTTAGATTGAGCGTTGTTTAAGCTCAAGGGTGCTCAAATTACTACATGCAAGGAAGATTTAGATAAATTTGAACTAAAATTTTTGAAACTTTGAAAAAATGGGCTAACCTTATGTTTGAACTTTGGGCTGATTTAAGTTGGCTTGAGCTTTGTTTCTTAGCACCGGATTAGCTGGAAATAGAGCTAGGGAGCTGCTTTTGAGCTTGAAGAATTTGGGTTTATGCAGAGATAAAGAGAGAGAAAAAGAAGCGAGAAAGATAGGGAAAAAGGAAGAGAAAGAGCGAGAGAGAGAGTGTGACATGTATGAGGGAATGAGGGTGAGCAGAGGTGAATGAAACAAAGGGAGAGTAGAGTGGTTTCAAGGTGAAAAACCATGTTTGGCACAAGGTTTCAAAAGGGGACTTATTGAGAATTTTAAAAATTGTTTTGTTTCAAAATTAAACCTGATTGGAAAAAATGAAGTAAAATAAAATAAATAGAAATTATCAACATTTATTTAAAATGAGTTAACAAACTCCTAAAATTCATTTAAGGTAATCTTGACAAGTCTTCAAATTTAAGATAACTAACAAAATAATTAAAAGTGGAATTAATTAGAAAAATATCACAAAACGATTAGATTAAGTTTAAATTGTAATTAGGCACCCTAATTCACCAATTTATATACTAATTATACTTAATTAATCTCTGGGCATTACAATAACGCTCTAACATTTCAAGTCTATCTATTCCTTTCTATTAGTTAGCTTTATATCCTGTTTAGACGACACACGACTATTAGCTAGCTTTCTTATTATTGACTTACTTGATCAATAACGAAACTTAAACATTTTCGTTCATTCCTTATACTTATTTGTTTCTCATCCGTTTACCTTTTTGTTACTTAACTTGAATATCCCTTAGTTAAATTTTTTATCTTACTCGATAGTTTCGTTACTTAATGTATTATGGAACAATTTTCGTCTAAGAGCATTCTGCTAATTTACAGCACTCAGATATGTTTTTAACGATTTTATTAAAAATGACGATTTTATCTTAGCAGGTTTTTTATAAGTCTCATAAATTTTTTAATCTTCTTGTTTAACTTTATCATCTTGTTACATGTAGGTTATAGAAAAATTCCCACTAAGGGGTGTTTTCTTAAATCAGGAATTTTAAGGTCCATTTTGGTCTTTTTACAAAAAATGACTATTTTGTACTTAATGGGTCTTAGAAAACTTTCAGAATCTATTTTAAACAAAACTTCCACTTCTTTGTTACTTATAATATTACAAAAATCCAAACATCAGTTTTTTTTGTAATATTTATTTCATCAAAACTTTACGATTTTGACCTATAATATGAAAATCTTGGCGATTACGTCCTTAACCTGTTTCTCATTCTTTACTTGATAAAAGCTTTAAATGCTTTCAAACTTATAATATGTGGTTGCTCATAGTCCATAGCTATGCAGAAAGCGAACATTTCACAATGAAAATTCCCACTGATACGGTTTTATGGTTTTAATCTAAAACACAAAAAATATTGACATTTTTACCCCTGAAACAAAAAACGATTGCTTTATACCAAAACGTCCAATTTTTTATAAAGATTAAAACTTATAAAAGCTCCTTAGTTAAATTTAAATCATTTCAAAATATTTTCCTTTTTACAAAATTTTAGCTTAAAATGTTGTAAAATTCATAACTTGAAATCGGTATAGAATTTTCACAAACCATTCATGATATCCAACCGTTTCGATGAGATCTACAATTTTCATGTTTTAAATTTTTCCAAATCAACATTTTTTGGCTTGCTCTAATCGAAATTTGAGCAAACTTCTTCATGAAAGTTGTTCAGATTAGCGTTTCTAATAAAATATATGTTGGACTCAAAAAACGATTTAGCCCCTGAGTATCTCAAACATTCAATTTTTTTAAAACTAGTTAAACTTTACATTTCTTAACAAAGTTTAACAAACTTTTTCAATTGTACATTAAACCTTTATTTTCAATCCTTCAATCTCATTATCATCAACATGATAGTCAAACTAAATATGTCATAGCATTTTCTTTGCACGCCATGACTCGTAATCATTTTATCAAACACTTAGTTTGCTTAACTTTGTGCTTATAACAAAATTTGTCATATTTTCTCTATTTAACATTAAACTCTAGTTTTTCTACTATCTATCATCATTATCATCCAAATTGCACATAAACAAAACATACCACAATATTTTTCTTATATGCCACAGTCCATTATCTATAACAAACACTTGGTATGCATTTAAAAAACATGAACTTTAACATAGTTTCAAGAGCTAGGATTTTACCTAATCATTTTCCAAGTATTTGTCCTCACTTTTGTCACTTGAAAGCTTCTTAATACCTTTGACATCATCTATAACACATCCTATAAAAATCATCTCAAAACTTGCACAAGAACCCTAGATCACAATAGGTAAAGTTTTGAGTTTTACCTTAAAACTCCTTAATCTTTCGTTATACCTCTTGACTTTGCTTCAAAACATGATTTGGAGGCTTAGAATCATCAAATTTTTGAGAGAGAAATGCTTGAGGAAGGGGGAAAATTCTTAAGATTTTCATGAATAATCCAAACCTTTATTTCATAAATGCCCTAAAGTATTTATAATGCTAATATTAAGGACTAATTTGCAAAATAATATTATCCCATACTACTTGGCTAAACTAGTTCCATATAATAGATTAAGGTGGAACATTTCCCACCTTTTGATGGAGATAAGATGGTGACATCCACTTAGGCCCTTATTTGCAAAGAAACTAAGCCTAAGGAGCAAATTAAAACTTTAAGAAGTTGCTAATAAGTGATTAATTTGTTATCATTTTCTAATTAATTTGCCCATATTTTCTTTGCTAATTATTGAGTATTTTGTGTTTTAATTGTAGTTTTGTATTTTGTAGGTATTTGGAGGCAAAGAGGCAAAAATGGATGAAAAGTAGCTAAATTTGGAGTTTGAAATATCATTTATTTAGTTTGGAGATCAACCTAGGGCAATGATTGAAGTTATGGAGAATTGAGGGTTAAACTAAAAAATTTTAGTTTATATATTCCATGCCCCCGTGAGCAAAAAAAGCTTGTAGTTGTACCATTGCATAGATGCCAGGTGCGACTGCGAGAAACATTCCTTGCAACTGCGCATGAGACTTGCAGCACGTGCAACCGCATGCAAATTTGTCTCACCCTTATGCACCCTCTAGGTGGTCTAAAAATGTCTGTTCATGTGTGGCCGTGAGAAGTCCACCTTGCCCTTGCATGTGTCTCACCTAGTGGCTATGTGTTTTACCTTAAAAAGCGTGTATCGCACCTTGTGGCTATGTGTTTTACCTTATTTTAAGCTAAATTACCTATTTTCAACCTCTAATACTAAAACCTATGAAAGCCTCACTTAGAAACATAATTGAGATCAGTTTTTCAAATATTTTCCAGCCACCTCTAGTGAGAGAAAAAGAGAGAGAAAACAAGGAAAATTCTATTCAAGTTCAAGGAGTTTCATCTGTGTGGAGATTTCTTCTCAATCATCAAGGAGTTTTTCTTTTTCTTTCTTTCCCTTGAACTCTAATTCATTGTTTAATTTCATGAATATGCTAGGCTAATTTTAATGTGGTTAAGGGCGATTTCAAAACCTTAAATATGCATTGTAGTTCACTATCTTGAATTATATCGTAATTTTCAATTGAAATTATTTATGTTCTTTTGCACTCTTCATGTTTATGATTTTAATTTTATTTTGTTTGGGACGGTCAACCAAGTGAGATAAGATAATGATCTATTACTAGGTTAGGATTATTGATCTATAATTGTTTTGATATTTTAAATATAAATAAAGAATTGCAAAGTACGATTACAGGAGGTTTTCGTCAATTGTGATGTGGAATATAACCTAAATTAAATGAACGAAGCTTGTGTGTTTATTGCTTAGATCAACCTATTTTTCTTAATTTAATGCTTATGTTAGAATAAATCAAGAGGACTTGTTTTAGGTTGTTCAATGGGAAGGTTACATGTCTTATTAAATCTATTTTGTAAGGAAAGATTAGGGTTATAGAGATTATTGTTACCTATGGTTGTTTGTTTCAAAAGGAAATTGGGGATAATTCAGATAGTTAAGTTGCAATGTATGTTTAGTGGTGGCGAATGATCTCTTGGCCAATTTGATCATTATTGTTTGCAATCTAGTGAATTTAATCTCATTTATTAATTCATTATTTTTGTTTTTTTTATTTTTAGTAATTTAGTTAATTAATTCAAACCCCCCATTTATTTACTTAGAAAATTAATAAATTATTAATTAGACTCAATCCACAGTAGGAACGACTTGTACTCAACTGCTATACTTGATAGCAATTGCACTAAAAGTAAGACATTAATTTTGTGTTCCCCTAGAACATATTAGTTGCCCCATCCACAAGCTTAAACCGGTTCCAATGGGGAGATGTGGCTTTTTTTCCACCTTTGGAGTGTTTTTTTTTTCTTTTTCTTTAGGGCCATACAAAAAAAGAAAGAAAAAGGATGACAACATTTAGTTATATTTTCTCTTAATTAAAATCTTGGCTCCATCACAAGCCCAAAAGTAAGTATGTCATAGGTGAGGTGGTCAAATTTTTCGCCTTCCATGTGTAATTGGTAGATCCCACATCATCATTTAATAGTCCAATTTTATATTGATAGTATTTTTTCTATACTGTTAGTATATTTCACATACTGCTGGTATTCTTTTCTATACAATTTATGAGATCTCACAACCTCCTATACTTATTCACATCCACCATATAGTATAATTCCTATATTGCTTAACTTTATACAATCTAAATTTATACTAATAGTATTTTTTTCTTATACTGTCAATATATTTTCTATACTATTATGAGATTACACATTCCTTACTAATTTATATCCTCGACACAGTATAATTCCTACACTATTTAACTTTATCAGTATAATCCTTATAATACATTATTCTAATATCGTATAATTTTTTATATTTTTATACAATATTTTCTTTATATAGCATTTCCGTTTCAGAATCTATTGTAATATGTTTTGTAACAATTAAGCTTTTTAGCTTGTTTTCATATCATTCTTTTCTTGTTTAAGACTATGGCATAATTTCTAATCTTAGAAATATTTTTTTCACTTTTATGGAATCCATTATAAAAATTAGGTTAAAACAATAATCCTTGTGACACTCGCTATGTTGTTAAAATATTTAACAAATTTTCGAACATAAACTCTAGCTCACAAAATTTATACTTAAATTACTTATCATAATCCTCTAATTATTGCATTTATTATGCACTAGAAAGGCTCGAATATCACAATGGCGATGGGCAACGCCGTCGAAGCTGGTCTCTGGTGGCAAGGGAGGGATTTTGGATTGTTTTTGTAGGTATTTTTGATATTTCATTTGATTTGATGGTAGGTGTGAATTTATAACTAATATGATATTTAATGAGTCTCTATAAAAATTATGGTATTAATTCTTAGTGACACTCTTAATTTTATTATTCTCTCATTCTCCCATTGCTAAGAGGAAACATGAAAAATTAAATAGATGTAGCAATTAAACTGACATCTTATTATATTAAAATCTTTTAAATGGATTATCACTTTGCAATAAAATTATGCTCCATTTGATAAAAAGGAAAGAAAATAGGAGGAAAGAGAAAACTATGAAAGAAAGAAAACTGTAGAAAAATGAAAGATTTTGATTTTTTCTTTATTTGTTTATTATATAAAGGTGGAAAGAAAATGATTTTATCTTTACTTGTTTGGTATTGCAAGAAAAACTAAAGAAATAGAAAAACTAATATTAATACAATTATTATTTTACTCAAATATTATTTAGCTATTTCCCTAATTTGGTACTCCAATTTTTGTTGGAATTTTGATAGAAATGAAGGACAAATTGGTAACTTACTTTTTTTGTATTGTTGTCAAACTTTTTCTTCATAAAATCTATTTATATTTGGAGATCAATTTTGGTGTGACCTATATGCCATTTCTTCCACCTATTTTTCCTTTTCATTCTAATTTCTTTTCTATCAAATAACCCATTATATCAATTTCCATCCTAAAATCCTTCCAATGTTTTCTTTCCTTTCACTTTTTTCTCATACCAATCAGAGCATTAGGATCACTCTTTTTTCACTTTCTGTGCTCTCTATTTGACATTTGTCTTCACCCTTTTGAAGAAAAATAAAATAAAACTAAAATAAAACCGTTTTTTCCTTTTAATACAACTTCACTATTCTTCTTACAATTACACAATTTTACCTCCATGCTTTACAAGTATCCGCAGGCGTTGATCTTCTTTGCTCGAATCATCAACTTATACAATTGCGTTTGGTCTTTTCTTTTTTCTTTTTCCTTTTTTTTCTTCCAAAAAATTTCTTTTGTCATCAAAATTTAAGGTACAAAACTATTTTCATATCAAAAGCTTTAATAGTATTGCTCGTTTCAGTACTGTCTAGGTATAGCAATGAAAATTTTATGAAAATTCCGGTTAAACATATGCTTGAGCAATGTTATGCAATTTATATATACAATATCCATGTACTATTCAATTCTGAATGAAGCAAGATTAACAAAATTTATAAGCCATAAAACAAATACGTTTTCGACGGTTTCTCGTTCAGTTCTTCACAACGGATTTCCAAGGGAGGAAAGAAAAAAAAAAAAAGATCTCAAGTGTGTAGAAAATAATTAGTAGTATTTAGCAAAAATAGTACAATAGAAATGCTCTAATATTAAAAAATGGAAAGTTTTAATAAAAGATAAATAAAACAACGTGTAGCTAGGCTTTATTTTTTTGGGAAATGAGAGGACACATTAAATAGAAAAAGATAGGGGGACAAAAAGAGCAAGCTAGCATTTCTCATCTCTTAAAGCGCAGACTTCAAAAGTCAGTACGGGTTAATCCGAAGAATTTAGAGATTATGAAGGACGGAGTTAGATGAGAAAATGCCAAAAACATTGTATGTTACAAAAGTTCGTTTAAATAAGGTGACAGCAAAGTGTAGACTAGAATTGTAAAATAAACTAATATATGGTTACAAGATGACCTTTATGCGTAGATTCTCATACAAGCACTGAACCAAAATCTATTGACGTTAGGTGATTAGCAGTTCCCCGAAGAAGTCTGTATGGTTCGGATTACATTATCAGAAAACATATAATCCCACACAAAAATATGAGCACAAAACCGAACAAGAAACTTAATTAAGCCCTTTTTTTTTTTTTTCAATCACCTCCAAGCAGAAGCAATAATCAAATTCTTGTCTTCCCATCCAAAATGAAGTGCATCCATGTCCTCCTTGATCTTGTACCTGTCACAATACTGCTTGATAAGTTTCCTGATTGCATCAACCACATTTGTGCTCATCGGAGATGGGGTGAAACCAGCCATTGTCATCCTAGCCCTCCATTTCCCGGCAACCTCATAGCGCTCTATCCTCTCCTCTCCTTCGCATGCAATGATGTTGACTATGTCTCGCGCCAGGCATTGCCTCTCGACGTTGGTCCTATCCTGGCTATCCCTTGGAAGAGTAGCATCCAGAGACTCAAACACGGCAGAGTAGTAATTGTAGGCCTCAATAAATCTCGGGAAGAAAGGGGCAGTGTTGGTGTTCACATCTTGTTCTACAACTGTCACAAGTTTCGGATTCATGCTCTTGACCATCCGAAGGAGCTGGTCCCTCTGGTTTACTATGGAGACACTTTCGTCGGGCATGTGGTGGAGTTGGAAAGCAAAATTCACAATAAGTGCTTCCCCAGGCCTGCAGTCCAACATTGAAGGGGTGACAAGTGAAGTCCTTGAGGCCACTGCTTGAAACTCAAATGGCACGCCAAGTACTTCCGCCAGCTTCTCAAGCCTCTGTCCAATGATTTTAAGGCCTCCAACCGAACGCTGAACTGACTCAGGATCATCAACCCCAGTTAATCTCAAATGGGTTGGCTTACTTGACCTAGAAGCAATTGTTTGTATTAGTGTTATGTATTGACTTCCTTGGTTTATATCGAAATCTATTATGTGCACTCTCTTTTCATCCTTGAAAGCTTCAATGATGGCCCCATTTGCTGCCATGAACCCGAATTTGAAGCATGGGCAGACCTCGAACAAGATTTGCATGGCTGCTAGGCGATCAGAAGATGGGGGCTCTTTGCATTTCAAGGCTTTATAAAGATATTTTCCCGAGGCGGCCATTCGTGCTGCAAGGCCTTCCACCATGTAGGCTGCAATCCTCTGGGAAGGTTCTCCTTGAATTGAGACCATCTGACGCAGCTCATTTAACATGATAGAAGCTTCGTCTGTGTTCCCCTCCGACAGAGCACTAGCACAATCGATAAGCAACTTCCTTGGAGTTTGAGGAGAGATTTGCAATATTTCTTTATTGCTGCTGATGCTGCTCAGATTAGAGTCGGATGAGGATGATTCCTTGGGCGAATCTTGGAGTGATTCTTTTTGGACAGGGTCGACCCATTCACCATCAACATCCATGTTTTGGCCAGGGCCAAAAATATCCTCATCATCTTCGTCGTCATCATCATCATCAAGGAGTGCTCTCTCCAATTCTTGAAGCTTCAGCCTCATTGTGTTTTCATCAATATCTCCTAGATCGGGGTTTTGATTTTCCAAGTAAACTGATGTAAAATTGGACTGATAGGCATCGTAATGCCTCATGGACATCAAAGAAGTAGTACAAGGGTTCTCAGTGGCCAAGGTGGAAACTGATCCAGCTTGGAGGCTGTAAGATGAGATATTTTGAGGATTATATGAATTTCCGGAGATTCCCGCGTCGCTCGGGGAGTTAAGGAAGTACTTTTCATAACTTTCGGTGCTGTAAGAATCACTTACATACACGGTCTTAGGCTTTTCAGATCCAAATGTTTGGGTTGAGAAGCCCGAGCTCTCACTGCTTCCCTTTAATGAGTAAACCTTTGGGTTTCTGTATGAAGCGGCAGATAGTTCTGCAGGCCTGACAAGAGACATCTTTTATGTTTTCACTTCAGATCTCGAGGAAGATGAGTTCGATCATAGAACTTCAGTTCTGCATCACATACTGTCATATGTATTAGAAAGGAAATTACTATTTTGGCTGTCAGTACTAGCACAGAATTCCATATCAAGCTTTTCAGAATCAACACGAAAGAAATCCTGAAGAAAGAAATTCACCGAAAAACTCTTTAACAATTGGTTTTTCAGAATCAACACGAAAGAAATCCTGAAGAAAGAAATTCACCGAAAAACTCTTTAACAATTGGTATGCCTGCACAAAGCCTGGTATAAATAATGGATTAAAATGGTTCCGCTAATAGTGGAAAAATTAAAGTATGAATATGAATGTTGATATCGACCATGATGGAGAAAGAGAGAGACAGAGAGAGAAGGCTCGGATCAATGCATATAACATCCTTTAAAGATAAGTATCATTCAGAGCAAAGAACTAGCTATATTATAGGCACTATGATGAATGCAAGTAATCCTTTGAAGTAGTACTGTTGGCTGCGGAGCTAGCAAATTACAAGTGCAGAAGTTTAATTACAGAAGCGAAGGGTCTTAAAATTCTAATTGGAATAGTCCACCGAAGACTCTTAAACCCAACTAGTTTCAAGATTTCAACAGGTGGACTTTGTAGACTTAAGTTGCTTGTGTTTAGCATTTCAAGAACTCAACGGAATTAAACCATACAAAGTTTAAATTTGAAACAAGGGACCACACTACACCTATGAAACGGTATCGCCTATATTCTTTCTACTTACAAACTTGGAATTTTCTTTTCCATCTATTTGTTAGTTCACCATAGAAATTGAAAGCGATGTCCATAACAATAAAGCACAGATGCATGTTTTTACAGAAAATACGAGGACCTAATCTAAAATCATTGGAATTTTACCAACTTCAGAGTGTGCAACTTTACCAATCACATATGCAAAACTAATACAAGTCAAAAGCAAGTTTTTAAGTTTTATAATCTATAGCAAAGCAACACTAATTTCAAGGTAAAGCAAGACAAGTTAAAGCAGACTCAAGTCATTGATCACAAACATGATGTAAAATAAAATGGATTTCCTAAAAATATACCTTGTAGGCAAGGACAAAAAATGAAAAACTTCATGGCCAGAGGAGTAAGGAAAATTGAGACAGAAATATTAGAAACAAAACTTTGACTTTTCATGAAAAGAAAAAAGGGGGCAAAACAGGCATCAAAATTGAGTAGGCTAGATTTTAGGTTTCAAGATACAGAGTCATCATGTACAAGAGAAATCCAAGACTAACTCAGGGACTAAATAACAAACTATTTGCAGAACTTACAAGTCGAAGGCCAAAATCAATTCCCCAAAAAGAGAAATCTAAAAATCTAAAAACGCAAATTAAAAAGAAAGAAGAAGAGAAAAGAAACAAGTCTTTACCTGGTGTGCAGTAGGAAAACTTGAAGAAGCAGAAGCAGAGATCAATATCATCAACTAGCCAGTCTGCAATTCAGTGGATTCCCAGATAGATCAATACACATGTTGTTCTATTTTGAATAAGAGAAGAAGAAAGCTTGGGATTTTGACCTCCAATATTAAAGTATAGACAATAAAGACAAACCTAAAGGCCAAAAAGAAGGCATCCTAAATTGGGTTAGTTTATTTCATTTTATTTTAAGATTGTGAGGTTAGGTAGGCTGAAAAGCAAAGGAAAACACTTACCATTATCAAACAAGAAGAAAGAAGTTAAGAAAATAGTAAACTTGGCAAGAAAATTCCAAACAAACACATAGGTATAAATTAAATAATACGAAACCATGGACCCAGATAAGAAATCAAATAATGAAAGCTTTTCCATCCCAAAAAAGAAAGAAAGAAAGATAAGGACTTTGTTAAATAAAATAAAAAAAATTACAAGCTGGGTTGTGAGGATATTGAGCTACCCATTTAAAGAATCTGAACTGATCAAATGTTCCAAGACTTTTTTGATTTGTACAAGTTCTAAATGCAAAGAATAATCATTCCCTTCTGAAATCTAGAAAGAAAACTCACCCTTCTTGGTTTATAAGAAGCTTCGCGGTTAAGTCACAACTCTTTTTTTTTTTTTTTAATTTTTTTCTCTCTCTTTTATCCCTTGTCTGCGTGTCTATAGCAACTCGTCCAACTAACATATAAATACAAAATTCATCATTGACACGGACCAAAGTCTCTCTACTTTCACCAGCCAAATCGTGACCGTTCATTTGCAGACACAACACAGAATCCAAACCGTAAAGAAATCCAGCTCCTTGTGAAGCCACATACAAAAAGTAAAAGTCGTTTTCAATTTTTAAAATTTTTAAATCTTTTTTAATTTATTTTGTTGACTAATCAAACTTTTTAGATTAAAATAACTTCCTAATTTTATATTAGCCTTAAATAAAACAGAGTCATCAAAATTAACCTTCTATTATGTATTGTATACCAATTTCAGCAAAAATTCCTTGCATAAAGTTTTTTTGTTACTATATTATAAATTGAAAAGGACAAATATTGCATTATAAAATTAGGAGGTAAACTATTACAAAGGTTATAATTAATGGAGAATATTTTTAATTTATCCTTACGATTATTATAATTAACACCTAGGAAATAATTACTTTTAACACATTTTATTACAAATAAACCTACTTGTGACAATTTAGAACAAAAAAATTATGTACTTTTACCAGATATAATATTTTCGAAGGATACACTATATGTAAAGATTCCACCAAATAAGCCCCTGCCGTTTAAAACGAAGTTGTTTTTTTGCCATCAACACCGTTTTACAAAATGTTACAAAAACTTTTAGTGACCATGTCTTTTTAACTCTCAAAACTCTCATCTTAAAAAAAAAATTCTCAAAACTCAATACTAGTGCGGAGCCAGAATCTTTGTCAATCGACGTTAAAAACTAATAAAAAAAATTTAAAGGAGTGTAAGATTTATTTGAACTATGTGTATATAAACATAATATAATATATATTCAGGGATTTTTAAAAATAAAAAGGCGCCTATTGGGTCTTAGCTGGCTCCATGGAGGAAGAATTTGAAAAGCAGACCAAAAAAAATTTTTAATTTGGTAAATGACTTCTTTTTTTTTTCTTTACCAAAAAACATTTTTTTGAGTAGGTAAATTGCTCCAATTTTTTTCAGAAAAATAAAAAAAAATAACTGTAGCAAGATAAGAAATCTCAACAAAGTAAAAAAAAAAAAAAGAAATCATTTTCATGCCCAAAAAACCTTTTTTTTAACCAAAAATTGTCCAAAAAAAAAGGTCATTGACCAAAATTTTTTTTTTGAAAAAGTTATTTTTTAAATTCCCTCCTCCATGGATGCTCAAGACGCATTACAGACTGTTCTTAAAATAATAATAATAATAAAATCACCCGAAAAATAACTGGGGGCAATAGTCCTGCTTATAAATTGAAATAATTGCCTACATAAATCAACTAGGTGAAAAAAAAAATAAATGGGCAAATAAAAAATGGTTTGACTTGTACGGCAAGAGTTGGAAATGTTCAAAAAAAAAAAAAAAAAGTGGGAGTGATGAGCGGGGCAGCTGGTGACTCAAAGCAAGGAATCATAGCACTAAACAGGAATTTGACGAAGTCAAAAAGGCTTTTACTGGGTCCTCTCATTTTGATTTTTAATTCATTTCATACCTTGACCAATTTTCATACGACAAAAAACCTTTGATCTGTGGGCCGTCTCCCCCTACGCGCATTCGTGTTTGTATACTCTTCTATTCCATTTTTTTCAAAAGCGTGTAATGTAAATTGTCAACAAGGATTGGAAATGGCAGACAAACATCTCTTCATCTTCGGAGGCAAAAGGCCAAAAGCCGCAAAATGAATACCAAAAAAATTTCTAGTTCTTTTGTTAAGAGGGTGTTTGGAAGGGTGGTGGAAATAAGTAATTAGAACTATTTTTATTGTAGCATATGAGAGCTTTATACTGTAGCTTTTTTTTTTTAAGGTTACTGTAGCATGTGAAAACTTTATACTATTTATAATTGAGTTTGTGGTGAGAACCGTGGTTCCACCACTTAGCCAAACATAGGATAAGAGTTGTGGGGTGCTTCAAAAAATCATCGGGCTATCAAGCTTTACCGATTTATCATGATGAGGTTAAGCATGCAATCCTAGGTGAAATGAAGCTTCTAAATTGGAAAATAAAAAAGGAAGAAGAAGGTTTGGTTTATTTGAAAGCGAGAATCCTTATCATCAATCTTTTTTTCTCCTCAAGTGTTGTTGGTAGTGTTTGACTTGTTAAAAGTTTGGCTCCACGCATTACGACAAGAAAATGAAAATCTCATCAAGCACTCCAATCCATCTTGCTTTTGTCATTAGTTCACTAGCGTGAAGCAAAAAACTATCGGATATTCCATCTGTCGCTATTTGCTTACAAGGACTCCTCTTTTCTAGATCTATTTTAAAGGAGCATTTTATAATAAAGCAAAATTTTGAACTATGAGATTTCTTTAAATAAAAAACGGCAATTGCTCTAATGGGAATAATAATAATAATAATAAAAAGATACCCAAAATGAGTATACATCTTTTAGCCGTCAAATCTATAGAAAAAAATAATTTGACTAGATCTGATAATTTTAATATGTGCAATACCGGTGAGGTTCCTACAAGAGAAGTCCCAAAAAAAAAAATACTCAAATTGTCTTACTTTTTTAATATAATATTGATCATGATATGTTATTAAAAATTAGTTTCAATCAGTAAATGATATATTTTAATTTCATAATTAATACTCTTATTTTTAAATTCTTATATATGTGTGTGTATATATATTATGTTTTTTGTTCTTGCCTACGTGGCAATTGAGGACACGGAGATGGAAGCAAGTGCAGAGTGCCAAGAACTATTTTGCCTAAGCAGATAAATTTCATTTTACCCTAATACAGCAAGAAGAAGTCAAATGAAATGATGAACATCTCCAATGGAAAACGAATCATGTATATCATCAATGATGGGTTAGGAAATTGTAGCATTATTATGCTTTTGAAAAATTAAAGGATTTAGTGCATAACATCCCGAACTTCTAGCTAGTCATGACTTCTTGTTATTTTTTTTGGGTTCAGTCCTAATCATCCTTATCTAATCTTCATCCACACACCAAAGAACAGTGCTGTTCTGCATTCTGGAATATTTATGACTAAAATAGCTGATCAAAGGGGAGAAGAATGTTTTATTTTTTTAGGGGGAAAGGCAAAAGAAGTTGGGTAGGTTTGCAACTGGGGAGGTTGGAACTGCACTAGATATAAAATTAGTGACAAAACCAGAAATTTTGTTTAGAGGGGCGGCTTGAGTTGAATGAAAGTTTTAGACTAGTTTAATAAAGATTAAAAAAATACCTTCATCTTTTTAATATATTTCTATTAATCTATAATTCTTTTTATGTTTTTTCTTCAAAATACATAAACTTAAGTGATATGATATGTTTTTATTGAGATTTTCTATTTAAAATTATAATAGATGCAACCAAAAAAATGAAATAATAATGTATAACTAAAGGTAAAAATGATTAGTGATAAAACTTTTAAAATATTTATGTAAAATTTAAAATTATAAAGAATTAATAGGAAAAAAATAAGAAAAATGCCAAAAATTGAAATCCTTCGAAAATATATGATAGAGCCACTTTAAGTGACGTGGTTGTACGAAGTAAAAAACAAAATAAAATTAAAAGGTGGCTACAGAAGGAAAATGACAGCTAAAACCATAAATTTCAAAAAAATTGCATAATGGGCCCCTGGGCCAACTGCCTTGGTCCCTGCATAAAATGCAAAAAATTGGTGACATGTTATGTCTAGTTTCTACGGTACAACAATCAAGAGCTCAAGTTACGTAACACTCCTTACGAGCAAGAGGAAGAAAGAAAGAAAGAAAGAAAAACAGACAACAACTTTTAGAAACAAATGGTAGTGTTTGATATTTGTTTTTTGAGAACACTTTTTAAACTTTTTGAGTTAAACAATAATAATAAAAAATAATAAAAATGTTTTTTTTTTCTCGGTATTCCCTAAAAAGAAAAAAAAGAAAAAAAAAACATTTTCCTCTAGAGTCAGATAGACCAGACTTGGGCTAGGGCGAAAAGACAGGTTTGGACTCGTATGCAGGATCAAGCCTGTGAGCTAGGAAATGTGTTGCGGTCGGACCAACGGATAGGACCCCTATTGCAATCAGACCAATGAGCCAACACCTATGTCAATATTGAGCATGTGGGACAAGACCTGTGTTGGGATTGGGCGACGAGTTGGGACCCATGTTGCGGTCGGACCAATAGGTTGGGGACCATGTCGTAGTTAGAAAAATAAATAATATCATATATGCCATGCAATCCCAAAATATAATAAATCTAATAAAAGTCTGCTTAAAATTTACGAAATAAACATAATACAATAACAGAGACAGTGTCAGTCTATACATAAACACATAACAATTGAAAAACATGTGCAATAGAACCACTAAAATACAGTACTAACCATTTCGATACCAATCATATAACCACAAGCTTCAACTAGAAACTTCATAAATGCAACAAAAAAAAAAAAAAGATTATCATTGCCATCTCGACATCAGGCATGGCACCACTCAAGGGGGAATTTAAATAAAATAAAATATAGAAAAGAAAATAAAGAAAGCGGAAGCCTCAATTGGATTATCTTTGAAAACAACATCAAAATAATAAATGAAACCTATAGAAATAAATAAATAAATAATTCAAAATGCGCTTACTAAAGTGCATCGTCAAGAAATCATAATTATATAAACTTACTTTTACAATAAACATAAAAGAGAGAAATGTGGGAAATTTATCAAAAATTCTAGAAGGGCTTACCTTAGCACACCATATGCTTTATTGAAATCATAATAAAGTATTTATTTATTTGTAAGGCCTGGAGTCACCACCGAAGTGGCCGTACAGGTTTTTGAGACTTGCCCCCTAAGGAGTCCTTTGTACAACCTAAACTCTGAAGGCTCCATGCATAAAAACTCAACTAACTAAAGAATCTAGTGCTAGTTAGTTCTTGAAAACTAGTTCAAACATTTTCTTAGTCAGGGAAATCTTGTCCCGAGATATTGAATTTTTTTAATATCAAAATATTCTAAGAAATCATATTTCGAAACATTTGAAAATAGATTATAAATCGATTCTTAAAAATATAATTTCAATAAAAAATTAATTATAAATCAATTCTTAAAAACATTTTAAAAATATAATTTCAAAGCCAAAGAACTTAGAATCATGGCTAAGAAGGAAGGATATAGAATCCTACCTTTTTGACAATTAACTCTGCAGAATATTTCTTGCCATTCGAAACAATTTCATAATATGTAAGCTCACAAAGGCATCGACTAATCTTGACAAATCATTATCTCATATCAAAAATTGGAAATAAAACTGGCCAAAACCCACATAGTATGAAATTCATGTTTCTTTAGTGTGCTAGTACTATACATTGCATTTAAATCATAGAAAATAGTTACAAGATTCATAGCTCTTGGGTCACAGCGTTAAACATGTTTAAAATCATATTTTCAAGCGTTCAGGTCAAGAAAAGATGTAAAAATCAAATCGTCCAAAAGTGCTCGAGTGTGAGGCTTGGATTGCTAAATCAGCATTCCTTGGGAGGAGCCGGTCAACGGGAATACACATGGTCCAGTCGACTAGGGCGCACGTTATCAACATCCTCATTTCAGCTCTGTTTCGTGAGTTCTAAGCTCAAATCAAACTCAAATAGACCCAAATCAGTTTTGAGGCATTTTAAATAAATTAATATTTGAAATCTTCTATCATTTTCATTGTTCAATCATCAAGTTTCGAGAATAAGGAATATTGAATAAAAACATGTTCAAATTCAAATTGCATGCACTCTTAGACGTAAAACTTGTTTGTAAAACCTTAATAATCACTGTTTGAACAAACTAAGCATTTCCTTTTCTTTGTTTTCAGCCATTAAACACATTTCCACACTTAGATGTAGGCCTGCAAAGGAATTTTCAACACCACACTATCTAGGACACACAAGAACTATATACTCGTATTTATCAATGTTCTATCTGAAAATTGGAGAGAAAATTTGTCATAAGATTTGAAACAATATAAAGCATAAAAAAAAAAACCAGAATTTTGTGTGAAAATCTAACCTCAAATTATTGTTGGAAATGAGACCTATGTTCTTGTGGCTAGGCTAGGTTCTTTCTTTGAGTTTTCTTTAAAGCAGACAAAGAGAGAGGGAGAGAAAGAGTGACGTGAGAGAGAGGAAGAGAGAGAGACAAGAGTTTTAAAGTATGTCTTCGGCTCTTTAATCCGAGCTGGAGGGTGGTTTTGTAGGCAAAAACCATGGGCTATCTCTATCAGAGTTAGGAGACTATACTCATCATCTCAAGGTCTGAGATACTTCAAGTGATGTTAAGGGGCTGTCTGATAGAGATGGTTTTGAAATTTTGGCAAAGCTGAGGGTTTTCTAAGAGAATTAATTAAACAAGGTTGGAGATTATATAATTTCATAGAAGTGATCAGAAAATAATTTTTAGAATAAAATTTCAAATGGCAAAAATAAAAATAAATTTAAGTTTCATTAATAACGGATTAAATTTTTAATTGACACACGAATTAACCATGTTTTATCTAAGTAATTTCATTTAATATAAAATAGGACATTACACATGCAACTTGCATGGAATGAGTGGGCACGTGTAAAGGGTGAGGGGCATGATTTTGGGGCGTGCGAGGGACCATGATCATTGGCAAAGCCAGGTTGTGACAAGTTGAGGCATATGCCCCTATTTATTTTTAAAAATTTGTATTTTCACCCAATTTTATAGTTTAAAATTTTAGTTATATCTTTATTTTAAAAGAAAATTATAACCATGTCCCTATAGAATAATAGCAAAATTTTGTTTTACCTCCATGACATAATTGAAAAATATTGTGTCCTAACAAAGTAATTTAAATATATTGTTATGTCCTTATTTTATAAGAAAAATTTTAATTATACCTCACTCAATTATTAAAATATATAGTTATATTTTTATTTAATAAAACGCTATTTTTAATTTTCTATATAGTCCTTGTTAGAAAAATGGTAGGTAGCGAAATTTTAAAATTTTTTATATTAGAGTATTTTTCAAAACATAAGTTTGACACGCTACATGCATATATTAACTAGATCTTACTAACCTTTTTATATACCAAAAAGCTCCTGCAATCAATGAAGAGAAGTAACGTTCCAAAAGGATCTCAACCAACTGGCATTCTTTGCTATTCTTTATCTATGATTGAAGTGAATGTGAGCTCACACATACAACTCTTCCACCAGGCGACTCTCCTTCCAACCAATTGAGAGAACCTAAAGCTAGTTTCTGTGATTTGTGAACAAGAGCTCTCAGGGAGTTTTTAGAATCTCACCAGTAAAGTTTCACTCTTGATCTCTCAATTGATCTAAATAATAATGAGACTTGCTCCCTTTTTTATAGAGGCTGGGCCTTGGAGTCAGTCCTTATCATATAATGCTTCAAAATTTGAATCAAATTCAAATTAGAATCGATATCTGATAAAATTCGCGTCTAAACGCGCGATCTTTTTATCGCGCGGCTAGCATGCTGATTTGTCTAACCGGTATGCCGAACTTGCCCCATCAACAGGCCAAACCTGAGGATTGGTATGCCGAACCTACGATAAAAATCTCAGCGAATCTTTTATTCTCCACCTAAGATTCTATAGGATAAAGTCTCAGTTTTAATTCAAATAACCCAATAAAGAATTTATCTAATTAAAACAACTTTATCTAGATAATCTCTGGGAAAATAAATAAATTCCTGATAATTCTACAAGTTTATCTTGATTAAATTTATTCAAAATTAAATTAATTGATAAACAGACAAGAATTATCCGATCTCAATAATTCAACAAGTTTATCTTGAATTAATTTTATCACAAAATTAATTTATCCAATAAACAAACATAAATTATTTGATTTGATCGAATTTCAACCAATTTGATAAATCTGACATAAGTTAGCAATTATTGAAAAAGTACGTCGTATCGTTACAAGATTTTTATGAGCTAGCAAAGGAGACCAAATGGACCTATATAGTTTAAGCTCCTAATAATTACAAAACGCAATATCCCATATATACATTTCATAATTATCAACTCCAACGCTACTCTACTAAAAGCTTGGAGCTGCACTTTCGAACTATCTAAAATTACGAAGCCGGTATAACTAAGTCTCTATGACATATTATAATGCATCGTATTCCCATAGAATTATCCATAATCAGTTTAAGAATAAGTTCTGTCTTACCGTCCCGATTATTTTTATCTCACCATCAAAAAATTTACTATTCAAAGACAATTTACTATTCAGTTACACCTATGTATCTAAATAGTTGAGCACTCTAGTTTTTCAATTATAGGATAACGCATATAAGAGGATATCACTACTCTTAAAGAGGAGCTATGGATTTCATATCTATGAATAACAGGTCTATGCTATCAAGAGTCATACCTCTAACATATCGACATACGTACTACTATTAAAATATGGATGTCACCCTTTGATACATCAAAATATATAAGTCAAGACAATGGGTCTACTATTCATCTTAGGATTAAGATACATTACAAATGATTGTCTAAAGTGAATCGATTTATGGAGACAAAATTATTAATCCAAATCAACTCATGTAATGTCCCGATTCAACACATCGTCACCTATATACAATGTGTCAATGTTTCTATTCGTGGAGTCCACCTCTGATGGTTAAGACAAACCATCCCCTAATGGGGATATAGACAATACAACAATCATTGCATGAATAAAGCACCCAACTTTATTCTCTCGATTGCGGATTTTATGATTTAGGCCATCACTTTAAGAATCGTGTCTTTTACATAATTTGTCCATCATATGCCCAATTCTCAAAGGTTTAGACCGACAGTCTTAGACTATTGTTTGCTTAACATACGTTCAATAAATATGAACGTAAAGAGGACAAACTTTAGTATGTAACTAATAAATAAATTCTTTATTGATAAAAATGTCTCCAACACTCCTTAGAGCATACACATCTAACATACCTCCACTAGGAAAACTTTTGGCCTCGCCATTGACCACGATAGTCGCTGTCTAGTGATCTAAGGATGAGGAGAACCTTTCCTTAATGTGATCTAATGCTAGGTTCTAGACATTTATTTTGGGGGAAAAATAATCAAAGGCTAAAATAGATGGTTGAGGTTTGTTTGGGTGTTTAGATATTGAGAATTCTTACATTTATAACTATCCTTTTTCATTAAAAGCATGAACTGTTGTTTATTAAATTTTCAAAGGTGTGAAATTAATTACTATTGATAAAAAATAACAATTGAAAAATTCTTTTAGTTATTTTATATTAAAGTTAACATTCCTATGTTTCTATCAAAAAGTTTACTCCCCTTTTGTTCTCTTTTCTTTATTTATATGGGTTTTAGAATGAGGGCTTAACTAAATTGTTGCATACTTTTTTTTTCACAAAATTTAAATTAAAAATTAATTTAATCTACAAAATATATTTATAATTGCGTATGCAAAATATGTTAGGATTTAAGTTAAAAAATAATTCAATCTACAAAATATAGTTATAACTACATTTGTAAAAGATGTTAGAGTGTTTGATATGATGGTTAGAACCATTAATTAGAACTATAAATATTGTAGCATGTGAAAACTTTACATTGCAGCAACTTTTTTGCTTTTACTATGACATGTAAGAGCTTTATACTATTTTTAAATCAAAAATTAGTTTAGAACCAACTAATGCCAGATGGTCCTAGCCAGCTTTACATTGTATTATTTTTGGACTGATTTGCCACGACAAGAGAAATTTAACTGGTGTTTGATAGTTTGTGGTTCACACCATTTTTTTAGTTATAAACAGTGTAAAGCTCCACATGCTACAATAATAATAAAAAAATCGCTACAGTGTAAAGCTTATATATTACAGTAAAAATAGTTTCAACCAACGGTTCTCACCACTCTGCCAAACACTCTATGAGATAATAAGAGTGCAAAAACGCAAGGAATGAAAGCAGAAACAAGCCCATGTGTTCTCAACATGTTCTCACACGTAAAGACTGTTTTGACCCAACAAAAAAAGAAAAAAAAAGGAAAAAATTGACAACCATTTCCAAGAAGATAATTTAATATCTACAGCAAACAAACTGACAGCTCGTTCAATTTTTAGACAATAATTGAAAACATTTCAATCCTCGAATGGCTCGTGTGGCTACAAATCCCGTAAGTCTCCATAGATTCCAAGTCCAACCATGTTTTTGAACTTCTCATGTTGGATCAAATCCAATATATGGGCTAATATATTTTATAAATGTGAATTAAAGGCTATCAATAAGGTTGCCCAATTAAAAGTGATCAATTTAGGTTTTGGGCTTTTAATGCATCATTAAGTGTGGGTCTCTTATGTGTAGAGATAAAAAATATAATTACTAATTTTATGATGGGCTAAATTGGTAATTAAGGATAATTGCTAGGGTTAGCAATTATATAAAAGGGTTGTAGTCCCTAAATCAGTACGTTCATTATTTTTCTGTTCCCCATTTACAGAGAAATTACAAAACATTCTATGAAAGAGGATTTACGTACCAGACTTGGAAGATCCTCAACCTATAGTTCTGGAGATTCACATCACATCTATGGATACAAGTTGGCTTATGCATCTTATTAATATTCTTGATGATTTGACATTAATGATCTTAGGTGATGATGGTTTTCATCATAATTATGTTCTAACAAGTGGTATCTAGAGCCTCTTTATGTTAAATCATTGGGAATTAAAAATTTTTGTAGATGTGATTCTCATAAAAATTCTCAAATTTAACAATCTATGGCTTTTTTAAAATTGTTGAATTTGAGAACAATTGTTTGGAGAATTTTTTGGTTTAATGTTTTATGAAATATATATATTCGGTTGAATTTATTTTATATATATATACATATATAAGATTCAGGTATTTGGTTAAATTTGGTTGTTTGTGGACCTGGGTTGAATTTTTTGTATGTGCAAAAGTTCTATATATATAAAGCATATAAAACTAAAGGGTACCTCTGTTAATGGTGGCCGACGGCATCCTTACCGTCGCTGGCGTAGCACTCCGTGCGTGCCCGTTTAGCCTCGTTGGAAAGATGACCGCGGCGGAAGAAGGGAAGCTGCGGCCCTTGGCCGTCGCATTTAAAAAAAAAAAAAGAGGCTTTAGGGCCTTTCGCCAGAGGCTGGCCCTGTCATCGCCGGCGTTGGCCTTGTACGGCCACGCAGACGAGAAAGCACCGGTCGGAGATGGCCACGGCAAGTGCAGAGGCGGCCGGACGGCCGCCTGCCAATTCTCGCCCAAAGGGGTTGAAAGACCCCTAGGGCACTTTTGGGGCGGGTCTGGGCTTCAGCCCAAACCTGAGACTTTTTTATTTACATGGCCCAACTGGGCCCGTGACAAGTTATAACCTAGGGGCTTAACCCCTGGGTTACCCATTATTAAAAAAAAAAAAAAAAAAAGAAAAGGGATACACGGGCCAGCTAGGCCTGTGATTGGACAAAGGGAATCACACATGGGCAGGGCCCGTGACTTGCTCTCACCTAGGGGCTAAACCCCTGGGTGACCCGAAATTTAAAAAGAAAAAAAAAAGAAAGAAAGAGGATGTCATGGGCCTAGGCCTATGACACAAAGGTAAAAATAAAGGGGGGGGGCTGGGCTTGGATCCGGGTAGGATCCTCCCGACCCAGTCCAACCCCTACCCAGTCAAGGTTGACTTTGACTGTTGACTTTGATAAGGTTAACTTTGACCAAATTTTTATTTTTTCATTTTTTTTAATTTTAATTTTGGTCATTTTTTGGTGCAATTCTAAATTCAAATATTGGTATTTTATATATATTTAGAGATGAATTAATTGAAGCAACATGTCACCAAAGTAGCATCTCTTATGGAAATTAATTTGTTTTGGAATATAAACTGTTGTATTTATGCAACTTATATGAATATTGACCGGCCCAAAGGAAGGCAATATTTGACAAAATTGCATGTACACTTGTGGTGATAAACATGTGATGATTATCCGGTTTTGCATGTGAATAATAAATTGGCCCAAAGGAAGATTTATTGTTTGACATGTTCTTATTGTCAGTGTTTAATTACTACACCAAGATATCACTTACAAGTTAATATTTCTGTCCAAAAACTACATATTAATCGGGTGCCCGATATCATGAGATAAGGTTACCTTTATTTAGATTTATTATTGTTATTATGGATTCTTATGTGAGCATGTTTTGAGTTTGTTTGTTTTGTTCTTTGTTTCAGCTACTTGTTCTGCCTCTAATACTACTACCAACATCAATTCAATTCCTGTGTTGAATGGTAGCAACTTCAAATCATGGCAAGAGAACCTCCTAATAGTTCTCAGGGTCATAGATCTCGACCTTGCGTTAAGGGTTCCTTCTCCTACACCTCTTACAGATAAAAGTTCCTCTGATCAAAAGATGGACATGGAAAGGTAGGAGAAGTTAAATCGCATGTGTATGATGATCATGAAGAAGGCCATTCCGGAAGCATTCAGGGGCACTATATCAGAAACGATAAAGACAGCCAAAGAGTTTCCTGAGGACATTGAGAAGAGATTTGTCAAAAATGAAAAGCCTAAAACTAGTACACTTTTGACAACCCTCATCTTAATGAGATATAGAGGTAAGGGGAACATTTGGGAGTACATCATAGAGATGTCTCATATTACTTCAAAATTGAGAGCACTTAAGCTTGACCTTTCAGAGGACTTGTTAGTGCATTTAGTTCTTATATCTCTTCTTGCACAATTCAGTCAGTTCAAGGTGAACTATAACTACCAAAAGGAGACTTGGTCTCTTAATGAGCTCATCTCACATTGTGTGCAAGAAGAGGAAAGGCTAAAGCAAGACAACACAGAGAGTGCTCACTTGGCTAATACTTCCAAGGACAAAGGGAAGAAAAGAAAGAAGGACAAGGAAGCTGCAGTTACAGCACCACAAAAAGAAACAACAAAAGAGACCAGTAGATCTAGAAGGTACGGGTTGTTTCTTCTATGGAGATGTAGGACATAAGAAGAAGCATTGCACCAATTATCACGCTTTGCATGCCAGAAAAGGTATGCTTCTTAATTTGGTTTGTTCAGAGGTTAATTTAACTTTGATACCTGAACATACTTGGTGAATGGATTCTGGTGCAACCACCCACATCAATGTGTCTATGCAGGGATGCCTAAGATGCCAAAGCTAAATGATGGTGAAAGATACATCTACGTAGGCGATGGCAAGAAAGTTAAAGTAGAAGCAATAGGAAAATTTAAATTATTGTTAAAGACTACATTTTATTTGGATCTTGATGAAACATTTATTATACCGTCTTTTAGACGAAATTTGATTTCTATTTCTACTTTGGACAAATCTGGTTATTCTTGTTCATTTGGAAATGGAAAATTTGGTTTGTTTCATTATTCAAAATTAGTTGGTTCCGGTTCTTTATCAGGTTACAATAATCTTCATTTAATGAATCCCTGCAATTAAGTACACGAGGTTTAAAGAGAAAATTAACCAATGAGAATTCAGCTGCGTTATGACACAAGAGATTGGGTCATATCTCCAAAATGAGAATAAAGAGACTTATGTTAGACGAAATTCTCGACCCCTTAGATTTTACAGATTTTGATATTTGTGTTAACTGTATTAAGGGAAAACAAACCAATAAAAGGAGATTTAAAGCCAATAGAACTTTGGACGTCTTAGAACTAATACATACAGATATTTATGGGCTATTCCCTACGGCTTCTTGGAATGGTCAACAATATTTTATAACGTTGATAGATGATTTTTTCAGATATGGCTACACATATCTCATTCATGAAAAGTCACAATCGCTGGATATGTTCAAAAATTATAAGGCTAAAGTTGAAAACCAATTCAGCAAAAGGATTAAACGCGTCAGATCTGACTGTGGTGGTGAATACTATGGTAGATATGACGGTTTAGGTGAACAACATCTAGGACCGTTCACTAAGTTCCTAGAGAAAAACGGTATCGTCCCATAGTACACTATGTTGGGTTCACCCACTATGAATGGCGTTGCTAAAAGACGAAACAGGACGCTTAAGGACATGGTGATGAGTATGATTTCTCATTCTACCTTACCAGAATCACTCTGGGGAGAAGCACTTAAGACTGCAGCATATATCCTTAACAAGGTTCCAACTAAAGCAACTGCCAAAACCTCTTACGAACTTTGGACAGGTAAGAAGCCTATCTAAGCATCTACATGTTTGGGGATGTCCAGCTGAGGCAAGGCCTTATAGGCCTAATGAAAAGAAATTGGACTCAAGGACAGTTAGTTGTTATTTCATTGGATACTTTGAAAGATCCAGGGGGCACAAGTTTTATGATCCCACAACTCAGTCAATTTTTTGAGACGGGAAATGCCCGGTTCTTTAAGGATGTTGTGTTTGCGGGGGAGATATGGTTAGAGACTTTGTCTTTGAAGAGGAATATGTTAATATTACCATAGTTGTTATTGACATTGATCAGGTTCCTATTCCTGACATTGCTCAAGAAGCAGACCCAAATCAAGACAATGTCGGAGAACCTCCTATTCTAAAAATTGTTCCGAAAGAACAAACTCAACCATCTCAAGAACCTATGCTATTAAAGAGATCCACTAGAGAAAGGAGAAGTGTGGTGCCAGATGATTACATTGTATTTCTCCGAGAACATGAGTATGACATTGGTGTGGTGGAAGATGATCCAATCAACTTCCGTTAAGCCATGGAAAGTTCTAGATCTTAAGAGTGGATTGATGCCATGAATGAAGAGATAAAGTCTATGAAGGACAATGATGTTTGGGATCTTGTCCCATTGCCTAAAGGTGCAAAACCCATTGGTTATAAACGGATATTTAAGACCAAGAGGGATTCAAAAGGCAATGTGGAGAGATATAAGGCTCGTCTTATCGCTAAAGGCTTTACATAGAAAAAAGGCATCGACTATAAAGAGACTTTCTTTTCGGTTTCTTTAAAAGACTCTTTCAGGATTATAATGGCATTAGTGGCACATTTTGATCTTGAGCTTTATCAGATGGATGTTAAGACTACGTTTTTCAATGGCGACATTGATGAAATAATATATATGGTGCAACCAGAAAACTTTGTGTCGAGAGATGCAAAGAAGATGCTTTGCAAATTAAAGAAATCCACTTATGGGCTTAAGCAAGCTTCTCATCAGTGGTATTACAAATTTCATCAAGTTGTCATCTCGTTCAGTTTTGAGATGAATTTGGTCGATGATTGTATATACCACAGTTCAGTGGGAGCAAGTATATTTTCCTGGTTTTATTTGTCGATGACATTTGCTTGTTAGTAACGATATAGGCTTGTTGCACGAAACCAAGAGATTTCTATCAAAGAAATTTGAGATGAAGGATCTTGGTGATGCCTTTTTTGTGTTGGGTATACAGATACACCGGGATCGCTCTCGGGGTATTCTAGGATTATCACAAAAAGGCTATATCGAAAAGGTTCTCAAAATATATGACATGCAGGATTATAAACCAGGTGATATCCTTGTGGCTAAGGGAGATAAGTTTAGTTTTAATCAGTGCCCTAAGAATGATTTTGAGTTTAAGGAAATGCAAAAGATTCCTTACGCGGCAGTAGTAGGGAGTCTGATGTACGCTCAAGTTTATACGCGTCTAGATATTGCATACGTTACAAGGATGTTGGGCAGGTATTGAAGCAATCTTGGAAAAGATCACAAGATAGTAGCCAAACGAGTCTTGAGGTATTTATAGAGAACAAATGACTACATGCTCACGTATCGAAGGTAGGAACAGCTTGAGATCATTGGGTATACCGACTCCGATTATGCTGGATGCCAAGATAGTGTGAAATCTACATAGGGCTATGTCTACCTTCTAGCTGGAAGTGCTGTCTCTTGAAAAAGTGCTAAACAGTCTCTTACAGCATCTTCTACCATGGCGGCAGAGTTCATAGCATGTTATGAGGTGTCCAATCATGGAATATGGCTGTGAAATTTTATCACAGGGCAGCACATAGTGGACAGTATTCAAAGAGCACTCAAGTTATTTTGTGACAATAAGTTAGCAGTTTTATATTCTAACAACAACAGGAGCTCGACGAAGTCAAAGCATATAGAGATCAAGTTCCTGGTTGTGAAAGAAAGAGTTCAAAGTGGACAGTTGTCTATAGAGCACATCGGTACAAACTCTATGATTGTGGATCCACTTACTAAGGGATTGCCACCCAAAATATTTCATGAGCACACTGCTCGTATGGGTGTCATATCATTTCAGGATATTCAGTTTTAGTGGAAGTTTGTAATTTTAAATGCTCTTATAATATAGACATTTTCAGTTATTTCAGTTTATGGATATTTTAAGGACATTTTCTACAGAAATAAAGTTTTCGATTTATTCACACTCTGATTTTGGTATAGTTTGATCTCACTAAGGTTTTAAGGTGGACTAGTTGGAAATAGGCATGTTATGATCACATTGCATGAACTTTTCATGCTACACATCCATGCTTGATCTTGTCGTTAGTTGTATTGGTATATATGATTATTGATGGGTCTAGTTACGAGATATGTAACGAAGGTCGCTTTGGTCCTATATTAATATGGTTAATAGACAAGATTGTTGAGATGCATAAGGTTTTGAAAGCAAAATTCATGAGCTCATAAGGTATAATTCATATTTATAAAGTTTCATATATAGCCTAAGTGGGAGATTGTTGGATCAAAATCTAATATATAGGCTAATATATTTAATAAATTTGAATCAAAGGCTATCAATAAGGTTGCCCAATTAAAAGTAATCAATTTGGGTTTTGGGCTTTTAATGCATCATTAAGTGTGGGCCTCATATGTGTAGAGACCAAAAATATAATTACTAATTTTATGATGGGCTAAGCTAGGGTTTAGCAATTATATAAAGAGGTTATGGTCCCCAAGTCAGTACATACATTATTTTTCTGTTCCCCATCTACAGAGAAATTACAGAGCATTCTGTGAAGGAGGATTTACGTACCAGACTTGGAAGATCCTCAACTTACAGACTCGGGATTCATATCACATCTATAGATACAGATTGACTTCTGCATCTTATTAATATTCTTGATGATTTGACATAAATGATCCTAGGTGATGATGGTTTTCATCACAATTATGTTCTAACATCTCAATCTCAAGCTCTTCATCGTCACACTGTAAAACCCTTTCTTCATTCCCAAAACAAGAGCCGGAGATGGCACATCTTTGCTTGTCAAACGACACCTAATTCCGTTGAATCCTCCACAGTCGTAAGCATTATTAACCTCTCTTCCTTCTTATTCAACTTCTTTGAGTTTTCCCTTTTCCCCTATATTCAAAATTTTTGGATTTTATCTCTTTTGAGTTTTGTGCTTCTAATTTCTAAATTCAGTACTTTACAAGAAAATGCTCAAGAGCTTGGAAATTATGTTTTTATTTTATTGGGCATTTTCTCGAACGAGCTTTAAATTTTGTTTGGAGAAGTAGTATGTTTTGGGTTGTTAATGTTCCCACCTGTAAGGGTCTGTTTGGGATAGATGTTTTTTTCTTTAAATTCTTTTTTTGCTTTTGCTTTCAAGCAATAGAAGATGAAAAGTGAACGTTGTGGCTTTCCAGGTTGTATTTAGAATCATATTTTTGAAAAGAGCATTTTGAAACATTTTAACAAAAAATGGTTCTCCACTATAAGATCATAAACAATTATTAAAAACTCAGGGGATACGAGCTTCAAGCTTGATTTCCTAGGAGAATTTTTGGGCAGTTATGCTTTTTTGCTTGTTCAGGAAGCTCTTTTAAAGGGCTCTGCTCTTCTAACGGTTCATCCAAAACACTGTTAGAAGCAGAGTTTCGGCCCAAGAAGCCGAAAGTTGCTTCTAGGAGGCTACGCTGAACAAACCTTAAGTATCGTTAAAGCAGTTCCTTGTTATGTTGTGGGCTGGTTTTTGAACTTGGGGGTTGCGCTTCCGATTGGAGCAAAAAATGACAATTTAGAAAACCACAGTGACTGCTATCAAGTTTTTTTTTTATTTTTTATTTTTGAGGGAATCTTAAGTTTTTCATTATGCAGGGAGAGTTTATGCTTAAGACTTCTGGAATTACGTGGACGGTAAATGCTTCTTAGGTGAACTGAACAATTAACGAATTCACAACTTCTAACGTTTTTTTTCCTAGATCTTACGAGCTGTCTGAACTGCCTTCTAACACGAAGCTGCCGATTCTATAAGCTCAAAACAGTTCCTTGTTCGGTTATTTTCTGGTTTTTGAACTTCTAGCAATCATTATGCGATTAATTTCTTGTTTGAAGTGATCTTTGAGCTATTTGTTATGTATACTTTTTGATTGATTGCCTGCATGAATTATCATGGTTTAGGATAAGTTGCCTGTTGATCCAGGCTCAGGCAGCAGCAATGAGAGTGCCAGCCAAGCGACGAGTTCTTCCTGAGGTTTTGGCTTTCCAGAGTTTCCAAGCAGAGGTCTAAACAAGCAAATAGCCGTGGTTTCTACTCTTGCAGCAGTGGGACTTTTCTTGTCATTGCGACTTTATTTTGGTGTTTCTCTGAAAGACCTAGCAGCTGCTGCGTTACCTTATGAAGAGGTTTGCCAAATATGTTATGCCCTCTATGATTTTATTTCAGTAAGTATCATCAATTGTGGTTGGTCAGGACTAACAAGTACAAAGGATCATTTATTTTTTATTTTTTATTTTTTTTAATGTAGCGCACTTGTATTCCCATTATTACATCAAAATAACTTGTGCAATATTGCGTCTAGGAATGCAATTTTTTATGCGCCAAATGAGAACATGAAGTTCTCATATTTCAGTTTGAATACTCATTCCATATTTCATAGATTCTTTCTGCTCTAATTTGGGGCAACAGACTTGGACAGTCATCCTTTAATGCTTTTCTCATGGAAGCAAGGTGTTACTAGCAGACTGAAGTATCCATAAAGAAAAATATTTGATGTAATTTGTTTCTTATCTTAAATATCTGTTGTCTGTTTTCTTTCTAGGCTCTTTCAAATGGGAAACCCACCGTCGTGGAGTTCTATGCAGATTGGTGTGAAGTATGTCGGGAGTTAGTGCCAGATGTTTACAAAGTTAAGCAGTAGTACAAGTAATCCTTACTGTGCTTAAGCTAGATATTTATCACTAATGCAACTCCACATCTGCTTGCCATTCGTAAATTCTTTTCCTCAGTTGTGTATTTCATTTAAGTAGGTTCTTAGGAATCTAAAAATTTGTATCAAAATTCACATTCTGCCTCGAAAGTTTCTTGTTTTACTTTTGATTTACCTTTATTTTTGTCATATACGCTTCATTTCTGTCAATTTTGTTATGCTGAATGTTGACAACACAAAGTGGGAACAAGAGCTTGACGAGTTTGGCGTCGAGGGTATTCCACACTGTGCATTCCTTGACAAAGATGGAAATGGAGGGGGCAACGTGGTGGGCAGGCTTCCGAAAAAGTACCTGTTTGAGAATGTGGATGCCCTTTCCTGAGGAGAAGCCTCGCTTCCTCACGCACGTGTAGTTGGACAGTATTCGAGTCCATTTGGTTCATAGATTTGAATAGAAAATTTAAATTAAAAATTAAATTTTTGTGAGAGAAAATGCTGTAGCAAAATGATTCAAGTTGTGATTAAAACCACGAACCAAGCGCACTCAACAAGTGCTGAAGGCAGAAAGGTGCACCAAGTTGTTGATCCCAGAAGGCACGGGTAGATTTTACCTCTTTGTGGAATACGAATCCCCCTGGCCACCATGGGTAATAGATGTGTAGGTAGGCAACCCAATTTACTTGTGTTATACTCTTCTTATTTGTTACAATGGCGTTTCTATAAGCAACAGGTGTAGTTTCTTTACTCTTGAATTGATGTAATTGGTGGTTTATTACAGTGGCATTTTTGAAAACTGTATCTAAGATAACTTAGACCTCAAGTCACCTTGCTTGAACACTGTACTTGGTCACACCATCTGTGAGTAATTGGAAAAGTTCTTCAAATTTCATTTTTTTTTTCCAGTTTTTGTGGGCAATCACTTGTACTTTGCAAGTAATCCAATGACAAACTGAAATACACAAGCTTAAACGTCATTGGAATGGTAGAACCTAGATTCCTGCTTTCATACGAGTTCGAACGAGCTGTTCTCGCCTTAGATGTTGGTGAAATTTTCTTGAGAAGCTTATAATGTGTTCTATTGAGCATTATACTCCTACCCTTGATCCTTATGAGGTCTTCAGCCAGGTATATTGCTCACATACAATGGTGTGGATTTGGCTTCTTTCTTTCTATATCTTACCCGAACTTGAATCTCGAAATATCTTCTTCTTCCTTTTCTTTTGTTCCTTGTTGTAACTTAGTATTAAATCTTGCATGTAAAATATTATAGCCTGCTCATTCTTAGTCCTTTTTCCTTCACATTTTGGAATTTCATGCTTTTGCAAGCACGGTTCTTTTTGTACTTAAATTCCGGAATCTTTCAAAGTATAAATAAGGGTCAAACTTAATTAATGTCTCGACACAAATGGCCAATTTCTATTTTGGTAACTGACTCTTAAAACGTCAGAGAACTTGTTCTTAATCTGTCAAATTGTTTCAAACTAGTACTTTTGTCTATCTAAAAATCTCTCTAAATTACGCATGATTCTCGCGTGTCTTTTTCGTCAAGATTTTAATGGTTGGATAGACAAAGTGACAAATTTAAGACAATTTGATAGATTGGGAACTAATTTTGTGACGCTTTGAAAGTTAATAATTAAAATACTTTAAAAAAAAAGGTTAATAATTAAAATTGGATTTGGAGACTAAAAGTGAGATTAATCCTATAATAAAAGTTGTCCCTTTTTTTTTTTGGTTGAAATAACTAGTCTGGTGTTGTTCAACCGACGAACTTACCCAGAACGGATAAACTTCAAGAAAAGGCACTAAACACCACCAATAGCTGCACTTGGAAAGTGCATCACTATGTAAGTGAAGGAGATCAACTTGGTCCCACATTTTGCTCTCAATGTTCTCACATAAGCAGTGTTTTATCACCAAAGATGGCATAGGTCGTGAACAAACAACTAAAAAAGAGATTTTTTTTTTTTTTTTTCACTTTCAGCAAACATATCCGAGGGTAAAAGAGTATCATAAAAGAAAAAATAAAGGAAAAACAAAAGAAAGAAGATATTCCTACGTTTTATTCACTTAATTATTTTTTTTCTTTTGGAGGATATGTATTGTGTCAAAGACGTGACGATGCAGTTGGATTATTGGTTTTCTTGTTACCCACTGGCGCAAGAAGAGGAGCTGAGATGGTGGGAGATAAAGTCAACAATGGTGGCTTTAGATCAAAACTTTTGGAGTATAATTACTCCCCTAGGGGCGGAGCCAAAAACGTTGGTGGGGCGGATGGGGATGGGGATTGGGGGATATGACTGAAATAATGAAATGAAGGTAAATTAAGAGATGCAAAATATTAAAGGGCAAAATACAATTTTAGTGGAGGAAAAATACAAATTTTGTGAAATTTTATGCTCAAAATTTGAAGGAAAAAAACTACCGGCCACCCTTCATTTGGAGAATGGCTCCATCCCAATAACAGTTAAAGAAGTCTATAAGAAGAAAGAAATGATGGAACTCTATTTTTGGCCCACATGTTATGTTTATGTGAAACAAAAAAAAAGCCCACCTTCAACTGTAAATAACTGTTTCTCGTACCAAACCGTGTAATGGCCACGGGTTGCTATTTAAAGTCATCCATTGGATCCTTGAGTACGCAATTTTTACAGATTATACCATCAAAAGAAAATTGAAAGTATTTAGAAAATTTTCAAAATTAACAGTGTGATATTCAGCCCTAAAACAGAGCAAAGAAACATCAATGGCAGGAGGTATTTGTAATTCTTTCACGCTTCCGTTTTGTGTTTTTTAAGTCGTTTTAATTGTCCAAACGACTAACATTTGGTATCAAAGCCTTAAGACTCTGCCTTGATGTTCAATTTTGAACAAATTTCATTTTATTTCACAACTTATATGGCCGTGAGTTGTCTTTAATTTTCCCTGAAGTTTTTTTTTTATCCTTGATGCTAGAAAACAATTAGGTTGGTGTTTTCTTAATTTTTTGTGATGAAAACCGTGATAATTTGGCTGCCTTTGATGATCTGCAAATTCAAAATTTTGGGCCGAAGGATTCGATTTTGATCAATATACATTCTTCATTGATTATGTGTTTTGAATTCATAAATCATCAAATTATTAATTTCTTAGCATTTTGGGATTTGAGATGACTGAATTCAACGTCGGAATCACTGGAAATCGTTGGATTTCCGTTTGGGTCAATGGTGGGTCAAAACCGGGTCGTTCAGACTTGACTGGAGGTTGAAGACGACCCTTGTCGTCATTTGTTTAAGGTCTGTAGAAAACGACATGTCGTTTTCATTAAGAATTGAAACTGCCATTCTATGTTAAACGACGTCGTGTCTGGGAAATTAATTAAATGGATAAAACGGAGCCGTATATGCTTTGCGAAAACGTCATCGTTTCAATGCTAAAAAGCTTGCTGTCATCTGGATTAAAACGGTAACATTTTGGAAAGAAAAGAAACGACTTGTCGTTTCATGTGAGCAAAACCAGACGTTGTTTTTCCTTCATTCATGTCGTTTTTTCAGCCATTTTTTCATTAAAAAAATCCAAAAATAAAAAAAATATTTTTAATTTAATTTTTGGTTTTTAGATATTCACATAATTTTTGCAATAATTTCATGGGAAATTTATTTTATACATTATGTGCCAAGTATTTGTTTTATGTGCATAATTTTATTGTTGTTATTATGTACATAATTTTGAAAATATAGTTTAATGCATAAATTACGAAATTGATTATGCATATCATTTAGAAATTGTTCTATTTTAATGAATGTTTTATTGGAAAACATGTTGTGGATAATTGATGTGCTAATTTATTGTTATATGTATAATTTTGTTTTCATTATGCATATTTTTAAGTTAATTATTTAGCACAAATTTAGATTTTGTTCATAATTGTTTGTATTGCCTATAGAATATGCGATATTACATGGATAATTTTTATAAACAAAATTAAATGTCTTAGGGATCCAAATGATTTTGAATAATTAGGGCTTAGCCACAGTATCTCTAATTATGCAAAATTATATATTAATTGGTTTAGGATCACATTTGGATAAAGGACATTTATTGCAATTAGTTGTACTTAATATAATAAACTTTATCCCACAGGAATTTTTATTTGGCATGACTAATTGGGATAAAATATGAAATTATATTTTCTAATTTACCCACAGGTATTAGATAAGGGAACATAATTTGATAGTTTTATCTACAGTAAAATGAATCTAATTGAATTAGAACTTTAGTCCACATGCAAGTTTTATGTTATAGATTCTTGATTTTATACATGATTTACATTAGTAAAGCATGATTTATGTCTATTAGTCTCAATATTTTAGATCATAAGCATGTTTGTTTTAATTATGTAGTCATACAACCTGTGAATTTCTCTGATATTCGTTGTGATATCCCTAAGCTAAAAGGGGATAATTATAAGGTCTAGAAGGAGAGAATTCTCCTTCACTTGGGGTGGATAGACATTAATTATGCTATAAGGAAAGACGAGCCCGTAATCACTAAAAATAGCACTCAGGATGAGATTGCTCTTTATGAATGTTGGGAGCGATCTAATCGCCTTAGCGTCATGTTCATAAAGACCAAGATCTCTGCTAGCATACGTGGCTCCGTCGAACAGCATGACAAAGTTCGGGCATTACTAAAGGCCATTGATGAGTAGTTTGAAACTTCAAATAAGGCACTTGCCAGCACCCTAATTATGAGGTTCTCGACCTTAAGGCTCGCTAGTGTGAGAGGTGTGCGTGAGCACATCATGAAAATGAGGGACATACCAGCTTAACTTAAGAACCTTGAGGTGGATATGTTTGAGTCTTTACTAGTGCACTACATTCTAAACACTCTTCCAAAGCCATGTGGGCCCTTTAAGATTTCTTACAATACACATAAAGACAAATGGTTAATTAATGAGCTTCTGACCATGTATACTTAAGAAGAAGGGCGGTTGATAATGGAAATGGGTGAAACTGCACTGACAACGACTAAGGGAAAGAATCAGATTCAAGCCCAATATCAAGCCAAGGACAAGGGGAAGGGTAAAATACCTCCCAAAGCTGTCATTAAGAAGGAATCCAAGTATTTCTTTTGTAAATGAAAGGGACACATGAATGATTGCACTAAATTTCAGAGTTGGCTTGAGAAGAAAGGTAATCCAGTCTCATTGGTTTGTTTTGAATCTAATATGGTTGATGTTATTTATAACACATGTTGGATTGATTCTGGATCTACAATCCATGTTTCGAATACCTTGCAGGGAATGCGAAACCTAAGGAATCCAATGGGAAGTGAGCTAAGCTTCTCTTCAGGAAACAAGATGCGTTCACATGTGGAAGCCATCGGAACATGCACCTTAGTTTTGAGTAGTGGTTTTATTTTGGAATTGGATAAGACATTTTATGTTCCAAACTTTTCCAAGAACTTAATTTCTATTTCTAGACTTGTACCTTTTGGATATTCCTTTACTTTTTCAGACAAATGTTTCAGTTTATTTTATAAATCTTATCTTGTTGGGAATGGTACATTGTCTAATGGTCTTTTCTCTATTAATTTGCAAAATAAACCACATCATATTGCTATGCGTGTTCAATCTGGCATTAAATGTTGTGTTATAAATGAGGATTCCTCTATGTTGTGGCATCGAAGATTATGACATATCTCCATTGACAGGATCAAGAGGTTAGTGAATGACGGAGTACTCAGTACTTTAGATTTTACTGACTTCGAGACTTGTGTGGGTTGCATAAAGGGAAAGCTGACCAACAAGTTTAAGAAAGGTACCAAGAGGAGTTCAGAAATATTAGAGATCATACATTCAGATATTTATAGCCTAGACATGGACTCATATGGTCCGAAATACTTCATCTCTTTCATAGATGACTACTCACGACACATATATCTCTGCTTGCTTCATACAAAGGACGAAGCATTAGATACCTTTAAAGTTTTCAAGGCTGAAATAGAGAAACAGTGTGGAAAACAAATAAAGATCATGAGGACAGATAGAGGTGGGGAATATTATGGTAGATACACTGAGGATGGACAAGCTTAAGGTCCATTTGTGAGGTTTCTTCAATAGCATGGGATAGTTGCCCAATACACCATGCCTGGTTCCCTAGATCAGAATGGTGTGGCAGAGAGAAGAAATCGAACATTAATGGACATGGTGCGGAGTATGTAGAGTAACTCCAATCTTCCTAAATCCTTGTGGATTGAAGCTCTTAAGACGGCAGTGTATATATTAAACCGGGTTCCATCTAAGGCTGTCCCAAGGATGCCATTTGAGTTATGAAAAAGTTGGAAACCGAGTTTGAGACATATACACGTTTAGGGATGTTTGTCTAAAGTAAGAGTGTACAACCCACAAGAGAAGAAGCTAGATCCGAGGACCATTAGTGGGTATTTCATTGGATATGCTGAAAGATCCAAAGGATATAGATTCTACTGTCCAACTCACAATACTAGATTTATGGAATCAAGGAATGCCAAGTTTCTTGAGAATGACTTAATTAGTGGGAGCAATCAATTTTAAAACATAGTTTCTGAAAGAGATCATACTAAAGCTCAACCATCTGCATCAGGTGATAGGTTAATTATTGTTTATAACACTCCTATAGTTCAACCAAGTGTTGTGCAACTGATCGTTGAAGTTCCACAAACTATTGATAATAATCTAGAATGTCAAGTTGCTCAAGAACCACCAGAAATAGTTGAGCAGCAAGTTAAACAATAGATTCCTCAGGATAATGTTGAGTCAACATTAAGGAGATCTACTAGAGAAAGGAAATCAGCAATTTCTAGTGATGATGTTGTGTATCTACAAGAACCAGACTACAACATTGGAGCCAAAAATGATCCCGAAACATTTTTACAAGCCATGAGTTGCGAAGAATTAAAACTTTGGTATGATGCTATGAAAGATGAGATGGATTCTATGGCATCCAATGGAGTTTAGGATCTTGTCGAGTTGCCTAATGGTGCAAAAGTCATAAGGTGTAAATGGGTCTATAAGACGAAGAAAGACTCATTGGGCAACATTGAAAGATATAAGGCAAGACTCATTGCCAAAGGGTTTATTCAGAAGGAAGGAATCGACTACAAGGAGACCTTTTCTCCTGTATCTAAGAAAGATTCCCTCCGTATCATCTTGGCACTCGTTGCTCATTTTGACTTAGAGTTACAACAAATGGATGTGAAAATAGCATTTCTTAATGGTGAACTAGAGGAAGAGGTTTATATGAAACAATCAGAAGGATTCTCCTTTAGCAATGGTGAGCATTTGGTGTGTAAGCTTAAAAAATCCATATATGGATTGAAACAAGCCTCCCGTCAGTGGTATTTAAAATTTCATGATGTGATCTCTTCATTTTGATTTGTAGAGAACATCATGGATCAATGTATATACCAGAAGGTTAGTGGGAGTAAGATTTGTTCCTTGTGCTTTATGTGGATGACATTTTGCTTGTAACTAATGACAAGGGTATGCTACATGAGGTGAAATAATTCCTCTCTAAAAACTTTGACATGAAGGATATGGGTGATGCATCCTTCATTATAGGCATTAAGATACGTAGAGACAGATATAAAGGCATTTTGGGTCTGTTTCAAGAGACCTATATCAACAAAGTTTTGGAGAAATTTTGGACAAAGGGTTGTTCACCAAGTATAGCTCCTATTGTAAAGGGTGACAGATTCAATTTAAATCAGTGCCCAAAAAATGACCTTGAAAGAAAACAGATGCGCAACATTCCACATGCTTCAATTGTTGGAAGCCATATGTATGCTCAGGTTTGCATAAGACCTGACATTGCATTCGCTGTAGGAATGTTGGGTAGATATCAGAGTAATCCAAGATCAGACCACTAGAAGGCTGCAAAGAAAGTGATGAGGTATCTACAAGGAACCAAAGACTATATGCTTATGTATAGACGGATTGACAACTTAGAGGTCATTGGCTACTCTGACTCTGACTTTGCTGGCTATGTTGATTCACAGAAATCAACTTCCAGATACATTTTCATGCTAGCTGGTGGAGCCATTTCATGGAGGAGTGCCAAGCAAACCTTGATTGCTACTTCTACTATGAAGGCAGAGTTTGTATCTTGTTTTGAGGCTACCTCGCATGGTGCATGGATCAGGAGTTTCATTTCTGGGCTTAGGATTGTGGATTCTATCTCTAGGCCATTGAAAATATTTTGTGACAATTTAGCTGTTGTTTTTATGGCTAGAAACAACAAAAGTGACAGTCGAAGCAAACACATCGATATTAAGTATTTGGCCATAAGAGAGCGTGTTAAGAATAAAGCAGTGGTCATTGAGCATATAAGCATTGAATTGATGATTGCTGATCCCTTGAGATAAGACATGCCACCAGTAAAATTTAGATATCATGTGGACAGAATGGGGCTTAGTTCCCTTATGTAATTTGTTGTACTTTGTTGCAAAACTCTATATTTATGATATTTTCTCATTTCAACTTCAGTTAAGTGCACAAATTTATTTATGAGAAATATCACTACAGTTAGGACCTAGAATAAACATAAGGTTTATTCATTAAGTTATGTGGCAATTCTTGAGAGACAAAATATATTGTAATACATGAAAGATAATACTCGTCATTTAGAGGACCTATCACCATGATTCAGATGTTTTGTTTCTTATTGTAGCAGTTGATGTAATTTATGGGCCAAGTGAGAGAATGTTGGAACTCTATTATTGGCCCACGTGTTATGTTTCTGTGAAACAAAAAAAAAAACCCACCTTCAACTGTAAATAACTACCTCTCGTACCCAACCGTGTGATGGCCATAGGTTGCTATTTAAAATCATCCATTGGGTCCCTGAGCATGCAATTTTTACATATTACACTATCAAAAGTAAATTGAGAGTGCTTAGAAAATTTTCAAAATTAACAGTGTGATATTCGGCCCTAAAATAAAGCAAGGAAACATCAATGGTAGGAGGTATTTGTGATTCTTTCATGCTTCTGTTTTGTGTTTTTTAAGTCATTTTAATTGTCCAAACAACTAACAAGAAAGGGCAAACAAGACATAGATAAAAATGGTGTAGAACTTGAATGACTCAATGTTGGTAGTTTTATATCATTATGTGATAAAGTCATCTATGAATTTCAATCTCAAACTAGTCTAGAACAAAATACCAAAAACAATCAGAAACTCAAGAAACTGGGAATTGAGAAAACCTTAAGAACTCTTATTGCACACAAGAATAGTACACTTGAGAAACACGGTCATATTACCCAATCTCTCAACCCAAGATCCGAATACATTCCCCAACCAACTCTTCTCTCTCTCCCTCTCTCTCTCTCTATACTATACTCTCTCTTGCTTGTCACACAACCCTAGTCTAAAAGTAAACTGACTAACTAATACAATAAAACAAACCAAAAGCCTAATTCAATGAACAATTGAATCTCCCTCATTTTAATGAACTGCCTCTTCAACGATCACTAATAGAACTAAAACTGCCAAATCTACAGCCTGATGTGTATTTAACTTGGCCAATAACCCTGTGCCACATAGACAAACTAATTGCCAACTTCGCACATAGTTCACAAGCCAGTAGTGTTCTTCCTTTCCTTCCTTCTTGGCTTCCATGTGGAATGATTTGCGTAACAAAGTTAGTCACCTTTAGTTGTTTGTGTCCAATTTTATCAGATGTCCTATGGAATTCCTTAAATCACATATGAGTTTGAATTAATATTAATTTGATGTTTATAATTTGTGCTCAACGGTTGAAGCAATTAGGATGAGAAACTTCTATTGGAGTTTGACGTTCTTTAAATGAAACCACCATTTTCCTCGTCTTATCCTTGACATCGGATGGACATATGTGTGGGTACAGAAAAAATTAAGGGTTTTTAAGATCACTTTATGAAGAACTCTTTTTCTCTCTCTTTCTCCCTCAAAAGCCTTTTATTAGACTCTCTGGCAAAATTTTAAAGGATGTTTGGCATGGTGGTTAAAACTATTGGTTAGAACTGTAAATACTGTAGCATGTGAGAGCTTTACACTGTAGCAACTTTTTTGCATTTACTGTAGCAAAAATTTTAAAGGGTTTTTAAGATCACTTTATGAGGAACTTTTTTTCTCTCTCTTTCTCCCTCTAAAAGCCTATTATTAGACTCTCTGGCAGAATTTTAAAGGGTGATTGGCATGGTAGTTAGAACCATTGGTTAGAACTGTAAACACTGTAGCATGTGAGAGCTTTATACTATAGCAACTTTTTTGCTTTTACTGTAGCATGTAAGAGTTTTACATTGTTTCTAATTGAAAAGTTGGTTAAAACCAACTAATGCATGCCAAACAGGCTTAATTCTAGAAGCTTCTTTTATTTTAATTTAAATATCACATATTTAATTAAAATAAAAGAAAAATATTTTCTTTCTGTATACTGCATGTGGCACCAAATACATATAGATTCTTTATGTATGTGGTGCCAATTATTTGTTAGTAAAGGAAGAAGTATTACTTGTTACCCAAATTTATTTGTTTCTAAGTTTAAGTTTTCAATTTTGAAATAAATCACATTTATCCAAAATTTGAAAGTTCTAAAAGCTATGCACTGTGCAAGGAACTTTAACCTATGCCTGTATGCGCCACACACAATGGGTGAGTGCCACTATGTATCTTCTAAAATTAATTATTATTAATGATTAATTAATCTTATTATCTAATAATTTATAAATTAATTTATAATTAATTTATTTTGAGCGATTTCTAATTTAGAATTCAATAATTTGAAATTAATTAACAAAACAATAATTTCACTTATCCAAATAGTATTTAGAAAGATGGCTGGGCACTAATAAACCCATTATTTCAAGCTCTAATAAAACCAATATATTATTCAAACTTTTTAATTAATATGTTATTTTTTACTAATTCCAATGTTACTCCACTAAAAACTTGAAATTGTGCTCTTGAAATTATAGATATAATTACTTATTTCTTAGAGCCATTTATTTGATATAGTCATTATATATAAATTGATCCTCTATAAATAATTTATAATTAAAGTTAGGTAAAATCTGTTAACCTCTATAATTAATTCTTTGTCCCTGAGTGCCATTAATCCTCTAATGAATAATAAATTTATGAACTTAATCATGAATTTAGTCTCATATTATTCAAGACTTGAATCAATACCCAAAAGAGTTACTTATCTACTTTTTGTTAGAGAAAAATGGATTCCATATTATAATATTAACCTTCTCGGTTACTTATTTTACTATGCCTCTAAAATACAAGACATATGATTAGATTCTTGAATTCGTATTGATTAAATCAAAAAACATAGTTCCATGAATATGAGTTTGTTAATAGCTCAAGATCAAGATCATTTTATATATGATCATCAGTCGATGTGTTTAGAACTTGTTATATTTAACGGAAATGATTAGCTGTTAATATCATATCATGTACTCATCCTGCATAATCTTATTATATACAATATACTCATTTTTTGACTCACTACATTAATGGTTTAGATAAGACCATTTCCATTTTGATGGAAATGACCTACACTAGTAACGTTTAATTAAAGATTTCATACTTTAATTTAATAATAAACTATATATTACTGATTATTCTAATTATCATCCTTCAATATTATCGTTTTATATATAACATTTATATACAATAAGATCACATAGATTATCTATGAAATTTTAATGATATTTATAAAGATTCTAAATACATGCACACAAATATAATAAAAAATTCACTTTATTTATTAAAATTTCCTTTACAAAAAATCATATACTTTAAAGGAATCTATCCTAACAAAAAGCACAATTATCTCTTCTTTAATATACTAAAAGTCTATAAATTTTGCTCAATCCTAAACTCAACCTCTTCAAAGGTCATGATTTTAGAGCTCAGACTTCAAGTTTGAGCCCTAACATGCCTCCTTCTACTCCTCCACCTCATTCCTCATCGTCTTTATCCTTAACAGCTCAACAAATCCTATTCAAGTTCCATGCTAGCTAACTTTGGTGTTTGCTGTTGCAAATCGCGTTTACTACAAGCTCACCCTCATCTTGATAGAGGAGTACCCTTTTCTCTTGACTCAGTCCATAACTCTTCAGTGAGCAATTTAAGTTCTAACTTGTGAGAAGAATTGTTGACTAGAAAAGAAAAAAAAAAACAATTTGGGTTGTATGCATACTGGTTTTGAAGTTTATGAGGTAAGATGACATTGTTACTAAAGTTTGAGCAAGTAAAAATAAATTTTTATGGATGAAATATAATTGAAAGGTGTATTTTTGCTAATATTTTAAAGCTTGAAGGACATTTTTGTTAACTTTTTAAAGTTCAAGAATGTGCATACCATTTTTTAAAATTGAGCAAGATAACATAGTTACCAAAATTTAAGAGAAAAAATAAGATTTACTTTTAAAATAATAATAGTTGACTGAAAAAATAACCTTAATGCTTGGTTTGGTAAGAGGAAAGAAAACAAGGAGGAAGAGAAAACTATGAAGGAAAAAAAATTGTAAGAAAATGAAAGATTTTGATTTTCCCGTTATTTGTTTAGTATGTGAAGGTGGAAAGAAAATGATTTTATCTTTTCTTGTATGGTATTGCAAGAAAAATCAAAGGAATGAAAAAACTACTATTAATACAATTACCATTTTGCCTAAATATTATTTAGTTATTTTCTTAATTTGGTGTCTAAATTTTTTGTCAGAATTTTGATAGAAAAGAAGGACAAATTGGTAATTTCATTTTTTTTGCATTGTTGTTAAACTTTTTCCCTCATAAAACCTATTTATATTTGAGAGACCAATTTTGATAGGATCCATATTTTATTTCTTTTACCTATTTTTTCTTTTTTATTTTAATTTTTTTCTACCAAACATCCTATTATATCAATTTTTATCCTAAAATTCTTTTAATGTTTTCTTTTCCTCAACTTTTCACTCGCACAAATCAGAATATAAAGTAATACATGGTAAAAAAAAAAAAAAAGGTAAAAAGGGTCCACTTTTGGAATTATCAGCTGTCAATTCCACACCTTACTCTTTCCTATATGCGTACATGATGGTCTAGGATTGCTGCTGCTCAAATGTCGGCTACGTAATAGCAAAATTTTACCTAATTTGAAATGGGATTGCTACGTTGACGTGCCAAGTATATCATCAAAGTAGGCAGATCTATAAGTTTAATTTGTTTGTATAACATGGGTATAATGTATAGTTTGGGTAATATTAACTGCAAATAAAACAAAAAAAAATTACCAAGTTATCTCTCACTCTTAAGCAAAGAGTTCTGAATCCTTTTTTTATTTATTGGGTTTGGTAGTGGATTTTTTGTGGTTGTCATTTTTTCATAAGAATATATATATATATATATATATATATACGTGACGGAAAAAAGGAGCTTAATGTATATGCACATATACATAGTCCACACATATATGTTCATGAAGGTAGCTAAACTATCGCTTTCTTAGAGCACCAATAATGCTTGGAGATATTAGCATGAATAGAAGCATTATTTCTAGGTCAACTTTGTTTGTTTGCTGAAATTAGACTTAATTGCTACTGAAAAGCCAACTAACTGTACTTTGCCTCTATAAAAAAAATATAATAGTTTAATTATTGTTAATTAGCGTTAATTATAGTAGGCGTTATTTTTTTTCTTTTGTTTTATTATTATTTTTGCTAAGAGTAGTTATAGTAAACATGAAACAACAAGAAAAGAACAGCAAAACTAATTTTTTTAGGTTGCTTCACTTGACACCCTTTGCGTTGGATAACACGTCATAGTGTTAGAAGAACCTGCAAATTGACTGTTTGCCTTTGTTAAGCATTGCTTCATTTTAGCATAATGAGGCGGCGAAAATCCCTGGCTTTCTTGAGGAAAAGAACTAATAAGCTTTTTAATATAGCTCGAACTAAGAGTTTAATCATGAAATGTTGTAGAATTAATTTAAAATTTTGCAAGGTAAATATGTAATGATAAAGTTGATTTGAACTAAAACTTTTTAATGATTCAAACTATGTTTTAAAAGGGTTATAAAATTTTTAAAGTGTGCACATAGTATATACATAAATGAATTCGTATAATATTATTCATATGTTCTTTTTTTTTTTTCTTAATTACTTGATGGGTAAAATAAAAAATAGAAAAATCAATAAAATGGATATAACGTAAAATACTTGCTTGGTTGGTGTACTAATTGTCAAGATCATAATCTGTTTCTATTTTTTGGTAGTGTTTTGAGGATGATTCAAAAGAAAGCCCTTCAAACAATTCCAATCAAAGTTATAAAATATTATTAATCTCTGATACCATATTAAAATAAAAATTAAAGAAAAAGGCTTATTATACTAATATCTCTTTACAGATACATTCTTTTGTTAGTCGATCGTCAATATTGACAAACTTTGACCGTTAGTTGCTTTTAGAAAAATATCCAAAACTCTTATTTTGTTTTTCCAACATACTATTTTTGTCCCTTTTATTATACAAAATTCTCAAAACACCCATCTGTTTTTAAAAAATATACTCAAAATACCCCTAAAATAATTAAACTTTTAAAACTATAAGATTACCGTTTCTAGTCTATGTTAAATGCTATTTTTAAATATAATTTAACTTAAAAACTAAATAAAAACAATTTAAAATTTCAAATAAATATTTTATCAAGATTACCATTTCCAATCTATATTGAATGTTATTTTATATATGACTTAACTTAAAAATAATTAAAAAAATTTAAAATGTTCAAATAAATATTTCAACTAAAAAAAATATTTTAACTATTTTCAGAGTTTTAAACTTTTAATATTGATTTTATTTAGTTTTTTGGTTTAATAATGTTTTAAATTCTATTTAGTAAATATTAGGAAAGATAATCTTAGTTTTTTAAAAAGTTTAATTATTTTAAGGGAGTGTTATGAGTATGATTTAAAAAAAAACACAAGAGTTGTTTTGGCCTTTTGCATAATAAGAGGGACAAAAGTGAATTTAACAAAATATAAGAGATGTTTTGGGACTGAATATGTGTCAATTCAGCTTTCTCTCTCTATCTGAGAGCTTTTGAGAGCTAAGTCTCTCCTTTTCACCCTTCGTGGCGACTGACTTTGCCTGCAACTTTGGTTCTGTCGTGCTTCCAGTGGAAGATGTATGTGATAAACGAAAGTCCCTTTCCATCACTTCGGAAGAGGAAAATGTAGTAGGGATCGATGACTCGTGAGTGGAGATTGATTGAGAAACTACCATATGGGGGCCAGTAGGCAAGCAGTGTTCAAAAGTACGATGGCCCACGCATGGAACTTTTCACAAAGCCTAGATATTAATAAAATCAATGAAAACATGTTCATATTTTATTTTGGACATGAAGTTGACAAGAAGAAGGTTCTCGATGGTGAACCATGGCTATTCGATAAGGCGCTACTTGCGCTCAAAGATATGGACGAAATGATTTCTCAAAATGGAAGTGTTTAACGACTTCCAAATTCTAGGTGCAATTCTATAGGCTTCTACTCTTAAATGTCTTTCCGCAACTGGGTATGCACTTGGGAGATAAGGTTGGTGCGATGCGAGTCTGAGAGTAGACACAGATCAAAATGGAAGGTGTTCGGGTAGTTTCCCAAGGTGGCGTCACAAAACCACTTCGGCGGGTGGTTAAAACACGGCTGGGATCGTCTGGAAAGGTTGTATGGCTGGGTGTCAAGTACAAAAAAAAAAAAAAAAAAAAAAATTGCCTAATTTCTGCTACTTTTGTGGTTGTATTGGACATGTATGGATGAGATACAGGACCAAGAATGCTCCAACAGAACCACCAGCAGATGGTTTTAGGCATGGTACTGATCTTAGGTTTTCAGGAAATTTCTGCGGGCAAGGCAGAGGCGAAACAGGGCAGAATCATCAGAGGGGAAGGATTGCGGCATGTCAAAACTACGGCAAGCAAGTCATATCATCTCCCTTAGAGTGCATGAGGAAGCCCATGCACGAGGAAGACTTTCTTGATGAGGTTAGGTAGCTAGCAAGTGAAAATAGGACATGTGGAGAAGGGTCGCGTATACTCGGAACACATAACAATGGCCTTATAATTGGAGGAAATAATGAAGAGTCACTCGTAACAGGAAAAAAAGTTGGAAATGATACCACCCCACTGTCATTTGTGAAATCTACCATTACTTCGAATAACCCTGATGTGGGTACGTGGGCCAAGTTGGATTTTTAAACAATTTAGGCTCAGTTCTGTTGGGACCCAATATTCATAAAGAGTTACAACCTGGGCCAGATACAAATCTGTTGGAACCCATCAATTTCCAATCGAAGCATCCCAGTTCTCCCAACGACTTGGCGTTGGGAAAATTTTCAATACATACTGAGAACGCTAAGTCGTTCCTCTCTCCTCCTTTCTTATTCTCAGTTGTTTCTATAGATGGGAGTGAGAGGGGAACAACAGGTCATAACACCCTGTCAAAGGGGAAGAAAGGGGAACGAGATAAAGAAATTAGAAGCATCTCGCACGTGAAGCGAAGTCTATCGAGACGAATGAGGGTGATGATCAAGCTGAAGATGGAGCTACCAAGAGGAAAGTTCTGGTGATTTCAAGGGCAACAATGGAGGTAAGGCCCAAAGAATTTCGGAATTTTCCTCTAACATTGAATCAACGGTGGGTGCTGCAGAGTTAGCCCGCCGACAACAACGAAAATCCTCTGTTGGAATGCTCGGGGGGTATTGGGGAATCCCCGAGCGTTCAAACGCTTTACAGAAGCTTGTCCGTAAGCATAAACCCATAGTATTATTTTTGAGTAAAACTCGTCTGGGGGGTTCAAAAGCTAGTGATTTGAAGTATCGATTGAATTTTCCTCATTGCTTTGTTGTTCATTGCATTGAAAAAAATGGGGGACTTAATGCGTTGAGGTCGGATGAAGTAGTGATCAACATTTTCACTGTTTTTTAGGTAATCCCAAGGGGCTGCAGCTCCATTCATCGTGGGAATTGCTCCAAAGAATCAGTAACAATCTCTTACTTCCTTGGCTTTGGGTGGGGGGTGTTTAATTAGGTTCTTTTCCCTTCCAAACATGTAGGGAAGAAAGAACGATGTGAAAGCAGTGTGAGGAAGTTTAGAGAAGTGATGCAGGATTATGGTTTTAGGGATTTGGGTTTTCACGAAGAACGTCTTACCTAGGATAATCGGAGGGGGATGTAGAAAATGTCCAAGCATGGTTGGATGGGTGTTCCGCTAATGATCAATGGAAAAGCATTTTTCCAACAGCTTGTGTACCTCATTTGGATTTATAGGGGTCAGATCATCAACCGCTGCTTGTGAACCTTTTGTCTTTGGCAACGTCACATAAAGGTCAAGTTATTGGTGTCATAAGATAGGCTCTCGATCTGCTAAGGATGTCCAAAGTGGAGTGCTTCGACATCATCGCTAAAGCCTGGTTAAATGGGGCCAATTTATGCAACAATGAGTCCTTTATGGAGCAGTTGGAGGTGTGTAAAAACGAGCTTAGCTCTTGGTGTTCAATCACGTTCAGCTATATTCCCAGAAGGATCTCGAAAATTCAAAAAGGGTTGAAGAAATTGTACAAAAAACCCCGAACTAAGGAGACCTTGGCTCGGATCAGAAAGGGGAAGTGGACCTAGATAGGCTACTTGAATTGGAAGATTACTATTGGCGCCAGCGTGCTAGAGTGGACTGGTTGCAATGGGGAGACGGAAACTCAAAAGTTTTTTCATGATTGTGCTTCTCGTAGAAAGGCCAAAAAACACAATCAAGAGGGTTGAAGATGAAAACGGAACTTGGGTTACAAGGGAGAGGAGATCTTGGGGGTTTTTGCACGGTATTTCTATATGATCTTTACATCCTCAAAGCCTTCGGAGGAAGATATTGGTGCTGTGACAGATTGTGTTGACAGCCACTTTTTTGTCAATTTCGGAGGTTCATTCGGGAGAGTTTTGCAAGAAAGAAGAGGTGAAGAATGCTTTTTTACCATGGGTCCTAACAAAGCGTTGGGTCCAGATGGCTTCCATGCCATTTTCCACCAAAAACATTGGGATGTTGTCGGCAATGACGTCACCAAGGTTTGTCTGCATGTTCTAAATGGCAAGTCTTTGGCTGCTCCACTCAGTAATACCAACCTGGTTCTAATTCCAAAGACAAAAGATCCGACGAGGGTGTCAGACTTTCGCCCAATTAGTCTTGCAAAGTCGTCCTTAAAATCATCACAAAGACAATCACAAGGGGGATCAAGGGAATTCTTCCGCTAATTATTTCAGAATGTCAAAGTGCTTTTGTCTAGGGAGACTTATCTACTACGATATTATAAAATTTGAGATCCTCGACTGTGACACTTTGAATATTTTTAATACAATAAAAATATAATAACTTAAGGATTAAGTTAAACAAAAATATGTGTCACAAAGGATTATAGTTTAATCTAATTTTTATGATAAATTTAATAAAAGTCAAAAATAAGATTTTTAAGGGTAAAAATTATGCCATAGCCTTAAACAAAGAAGGATGATATGGAAATAAGTTGAAAAGCTTAATTATTGCAAAATTTGTTGCAACAAATGTTAAAACAAAAATACAGTTTAAGAAAAAATACTATATGATAATATGAAAAACTATACAGTATTTAAATAATGCAGTGTAAGGAAGTACATTGATAAAGTTGTGTAATATAAAAATTACAGTGCAAAAGTATACAAATTTTATAGTTTAACCTAATTTTTATGACAAATTCCATAAAAGTCGAAAATAGGATTTATAAAGGTAAAAATCATGCCATAGTTTTAAACAAATAAGGAATAATATGGAAATAAGTTAGAAAGCTTAATTATTGCAAAATGTGTTACAACAAATGTTAAAACAAAGATACAGTTTAAGAAAAATATTATATAACAATATGAAGAATTATATAGCATTAGAATAACGCAGTGTGAGGAAGTACATTGATAAAGTTATGTAGTATAGAAATTACACTATAAAACCCATAAATTTAGGTAAATTTTTAAACTTTTTACTTGAAAGTTTATGCTAAAAATATGCATACTAAGTGTTTGATGAAATGTTTTGAGCTATGGCATGTAAATGAACATTATGGCATGATTGGTTTATGCTTTATATTGATGGCGGTGATGAAAGAAAGAAAGAAAGAAAGTAAGGGTTTTGTGGTTGAAAGGAGAAAATTGTTAAACTTTGTAAAGTTTAACTAGTTTCAAAGGAATAGGATTTTGAGGGCATAAAGGCCAATTTGTGTTCCAAACATGGTATAGGAATTGCCAAAACAGTAAGGGAAACAACTTTTGTAAACAAAGTTTTGTAAAATTCTAAAAAGACTAAATTGTAAAGTTTAATAAAAGTTCGGTAGATTTGAAAATCAACCAACAAGTCCACCTTAACAATGAAATTTCAAGAAATTTAAAATACAAAAGTTGTAGAACTCATCGAAACTATTAAGATAAGATGAATAGTTTGTCAAAATTCTACTTAGTTAAGGAGTTATGAATTTTACAAAATTTTGGGTACAAAATTTCAAGAAATGAAAACGTTATGAAATGTATTAAATTAGACCATGGTGCTTTTGTAAGTTTGATTCCCTGTGAAAAACTAGATGTTCTAGTACAAAGTGGTTGTTTTTGGTCCAGGGGAAAAAATATAAAGATTTTTGTGTTTTAGGCCAAAATCATAAAATCATGTGAAAACTGGGTTTTCACAAGAGAACGTTGGGCTCTTGCACTGCTGTAGGCAGTGAGTAGCCATAGATATTAAGTTTTAAAGGATTTAAAGTTTAGTCAAGGAAAAGAATGAAAGAAATGAACGTTAAGGACAATAATGTAAAGATTTTTAAGTTTCAGGTTAAAACTGTAAAGTTTTAACCAAATAGATTTAATTGAAAGGAAAACCATTGCTTTTTTCCTGTAATATTATGAGATATAAGGAAATGAAAGTTATGTTTTAAAGGGCTCCAAAAGTTTTTTAAGACTCGTCAAGGGTAAAACGGTCATTTTGTAAAATGGCCAAAACAGACCCGAAACGCCCGATATTGAAAAACACCCCTTAGCGGGAATTTTTCAATAATATGTAAGTAATGAAATGGTAAAGTTAAGCAATGAGTTTCATAATGTTACGAAATTGACGACTGTTAAAGGTAAAACATCATTTTCAATAAAACGGCTAAATGGAGCTAAACACTCTAAATTAGCAAAATGCTTTGAGATGGAAAATATTTCGTAATACGTTAAGTAATGAAACCATCACATGAGACGGGAAATTTAATAAGGGATGTTCAAGTAAAAGAAAGGTAACCCAGTGGGTTACAAAGTTAAATAAAGAAAAAGGTAACCGAATAGGTTACAAAAGTTAGGTAAAGAGAGTGAGAACTCGATAGGTTACGGAGTTAAGTAAAAGGTATATTAACCTGATGGGTTATAAAGTTTAATGCAATGGGGTACAAAGTAAAGAGAAGGGTAAACTGATAGGATACCAAGTTAAGTTAAAAGGAAAAAACGGTTAATGTTTAAGTTTTATTATCAATCGAGTAGATTGATAAAAAGAAAGGTAACTAATAAGTCGGGTGTCATATGATCAGGACATAGAGGCCAACTAATGAAAGGAAAAGGAAGGAAACAAGAACGTTAGAGCTAGGTCCGATAAGTTTCAAACCTCACCTACGGCATGAAGTAAATGATTGTCAAATGCATTTAATATGTTTGCAAATGTTACACAAGTTGCTTTTAAAGTATGTTTTCACTTGTTATGAATAAAGTTTTAAAGATTAAGCAAAAGTTTGCAATGTATTTGCAATAATTATGTTTAAAGTATGTTTGCATTTTGTTAATGCATAATGTTTTATAGTTTAAGTTATAAGTTTTATGTTGCATTTGTTATGCAATAAGTTTTACAGTACAAGTTATGATTTACAAGTGTGTTTGCATATGATGTGATTGCATTTGATATGCTCACTAAAGTTAATAAGAAGGAAAAGTAGAGATAAAAAGAAAGTATCGAACCAGCCTCCTTGATGTGAGGTACACAAGTAAAGTTAAAGTTTTGACCTCCTTGATGTGAGGTACATGACCTTAGTGTTCAATGGTTTTCAGTCTTCCACAAGGAAAGCATCATCTCATGATTAATGATGTTGGTATGAATACTAAAGTTTACAAGATAAGGAGAGTTAAGGAACAAAGATAAAAAAATTAAAGTAAGAAAAGAATGTTCATAAGACGCTCATAATTGAAAGTTCATAATTAAGTATAAATGAAATCATGCATTATGAATTTGCTTGTATTCCTTAATATGAAGTGATTATTTGAAATGATTATGAAAAATATTCTGAGAAATGTTTTACATTAAATGGTTATGAAATACATTTTTATGTTTTCAAGAAAAGGTTTAAGAAAGACGTTTTAAGAAAAATGTTAAAGAAATGTTTTGTGAAAAACATTTTAGAAATGTTTAAAGAAAAACGTTTATGAAAAACGTTTTAAGAATAAGGTTTTTATTTGAAAAGCTTTCAAAGCATGTGAAAATTATTTGTGAGATTTTGTTTGAACTTACTAAGCAAAAGCTCATTAAATTTTTTTTCATGCTGTAGGTAGTCTTATAGGTGACCAATAGAACCTATCAAAAGAGCTAGGCACTACGGAGGACAGTTGCAAAGACTTGAGCATGGATACTACTATAGTATGCTTCCGCTAGTTTAAGAAAATGTTTTCTCACTATTTGGTATAGTGTTTTCAAAGTTTAAGAAAGTCAAAGTTTTAAGATATGTTTTCAAAGTTTAAATTATATTTTCTTTTACGAAATGATTCATATAATTAAAGAAAAGAAATGATTCATATAATTAAAGAAAAAAATTATTTCAGTAGTTTTCTTACTAAGTAAGTAAGATTAATGTTTAAGAAATGATGTTTAAAGAAAGTCAAGTGATTGCCCGAAAATGTGGGCCGTCATAGGTGGTTTCAGAGTGGTATTCTGCTATCCCATCTCGTGTTGTCATATGTCCGTTACACCCTAGCTCACGTAAGCATGTTAAGTTAAGTAAGAAGAAAAGTTAGAATTTAACGATTATGTGTTTCTACCAGGTATAGCCTTTGATATCAGCACTTCTAGATGAGCAATGAGAGGCAAAGGTCTAAGGATGAATGTAATGTTAAACGTATATCCTTGCAAGTCAACGGTAGTTATTGTCTACCAGTAGTATTAAGTCAATGATGGTCAATAGATGGTCGACAGCTCAAAAATCAAAAAGATGAGCTCACGACACGTTACGATGATTTTGTGCTCAATGATGTTTTTCGTATGAGCAAATCTTACTCTATTAGAAGTCGTTTGGTATGGACAATACGCAAAACGAGGAGAGTAGATCAAGATAACAGAATAATGGAGGTCTGAAAGTGATTTTCGATGCTCCATGGAACAAGAGTGCTTGAGAGCCACCGGATGTTAGATGACTAACTATGCGATTCTTTCAAGCTTAAGCATTTCATAGCTGAGGTAAGACATACTAATGAGCTCATAACTACCTAGATAGGGATCACGATTAGGATAATGATACCAAATTTGTCAGCAAAAACCTCATGGGTTGGAGGATAGAAGCTGGAGATTTATACACTATGAGAAAATTACAAAAAAATGTAATGTTAGAATGGATATAGGAGAAAAAAATTATAAATATGTGGTCGGATAACCTTGATCTTTTGATAAGAATGATGCGATTTGAATGAAAATGAACTCTATTTTTAAGAATAGCATTCATTGGTAGAATGCTAAACTTTTAAATGAAAGGAAACTGCATTCAAATGTTGAAAGATCAGAGATGCGCAACAGAAGTATAGTGTTACAACTCAAAGAAATATATCAATGAAATGATGTAAGGTTTATGAAGTTCCAAGTTGGAGGCTTAGTTTTTATTAAGAAAGTAATAATGCAAAAAAGTATGCTAAGAACGAAAAGGATGATAGGCAAAAAAAAAAAAGCATACCTCTTGTCAAGTTTTTATGATAAAAACACAAAGTAGAGGTAACAATATGAAAGTAAGAAAAGGATAGGAAAATGAACTACCCATGAAGGTTCTAATTTTCGAGGATGAAAATTTTTAAAGACGGTAGATTTTGACACCTCGAGCATTTTTAATACATGAAAAAGTAATAACGTAAGAATTAAGTTAAGTGGAAATATGTGTCACAAGGATTATAACCACAAGGATTACAATTAACCCAATTTTTATGATAAATTCTATAAAAGTCAAAAATGGGACTTTTTAAGGATAAAAATCATGCTATAGCCTTAAACAAAAAATGAATGGTATGGAAATAAGCTAGAAAGCTTAATTATTGCAAAATGTGTCACAACAAATGTTAAAACAAAAATACATATTGAGAAAAAATACTGTATAATAATATAAAAAATTATACAGTATTAGAATAACACAGTGTAAGGAAATACATTGATAATGTTATGTAGTATGGAATTACACTACAACAATAAGACAGTGTAGGAATTAGACTATTTAAGATTTTAGCAATGTAGAAATTAGACTGTTTAAGTTAAAGCAGTATAGGAATAATATTATTTGAAGAATATGGATGAACAAGAAATATTGTAGCAGTATAGAAAATATACTGGCAGTATAAGAAAAATACTATCAATATAAATTTAGATCGTACAAAATTAGATAATATTGGAATTACATTATGTGATGGATAAAAATAAATATGGGAGGTTGTGGGACTCATGAATTGTGTACAAAAGATACCAGTAGTACAAGAAAAAAATACTATTAGTATAAATTTACACTATGTAAAGTAAAAGGGACCCACCATGGGGACACCTTACTGGTTGAGATTAGGCCACCACACATCTTGATGTGGCCCAATCTTTTGAAGCCAAACCTGCCCTAAGTTATGATTAAAGAGGTGAGTCATCAAATAAGATGGACAATTACCAAAATAACCCTTGCTGTGGCCAACTAAATGTTGCCAAGATTAGGCAAACTTTAACCCCTTCAATTAATGCCAAATGGTGACTAATCTTGGTGAGTCACCAAGTTGCCAAAGAAATCAAAGAATGAAAAGCAAAATGTGAAGAAAAATTTCTTCATTTTCCTCCATTCCTTCCTTAGCAAAACTGGTCCCCCATAAGCATTTCTCTCTCAAATTTTGATGAAATTCAAGCCTACAAATCATGTTTAAAGCAAGTTCAAAAGGTTTGATTCAAGATTTGGTGCTTTTGGGGGTAAAATCCCAAACTTTCTCTTATGGGTTTTGGTGATTTTCTTTAAGCTTTGGAAGTATTTTGATGAGGTTTCGCCATGGTTTTTATGAAGAAGGCAAAACAAGGTTTTGAGCTTGGCAAGGGAGGATCAAAAAGCTTAATAAATTTAGGTCAATTTTTAAACTTTATACTTGAAAGTTTATGCTAAAAATATGCATACTAAGTGTTTGATGAAATGTTTTGAGCTATGGCATGTAAATGGACATTATGGCATGATTGGTTTATGCTTTATATTGATGGTGGTGATGAAAGAAAGAAAGAAGGTAAGGGTTTTGTGGTTAAAAGGAGGAAATTATTAAACTTTATAAAGTTTAACTAGTTTTAAAAGAATAGGATTTTGAGGGCATAAATGTCAATTTATGTTCCAAACATGGTATGGAAACTGCCAAAACAGTGAGTGAAACAACTTTTATGAACAAAGTTTTGTAAAATTATAGCCAAAAAGTCTACCTTAACAATAGAATTTCAAGAAAGTCAAAACATAAAAGTTGTAGAACTCATCAAAACTATTAAGACTACATGAATAGTTTTTCAAAATTCTGCTCAGTTGAGGAATTATGAATTTTACGAAATTTTAGGCACAAACTTTCAAGATATGAAAACGTTATGAAATGTGTTGAATTCGGCTATGGTAATTTTATAAGTTTCATTCCTTATGAAAAACTGGTTGTTTTGGTACAAAGTGGTCATTATTTGTCCTGGGGGTAAAAATGTAAAGATTTTTGTATTTCAAGCCAATACCGTAATATCGTATAAAAACTAGATTTTTACAAGAGAATGTTAAGTTCCTACACTACTGTAGGCAATGAGTAACCATAGATATTAAGTTTTAAAATATTTAAAGTTTAGACAAGGAAAAGAATGAAAGAAATGAATGTTAAGGACAATAATGTAAAGATGTTCAAGCTTCAGGTCAAAACTGTAAAGTTTTGACAAAATTGATTTAATTGAAAGAAAAACCATTGTTTTTATTTTTTGTAATAATATAAGATATAAAGAAATGAAAGTTATGTTTTAATGGGTTCCGAAAGTTTTCTAAGACCCATCAAGGGTAAAACGGTCATTTTGTAAAAATGACCAAAACAGACCTGAAACGCCTGATATCAAAAATGCCCCTTAGCATGAATTTTTTTGTAATATGTAAGTAATGAAATGGCAAAGTTAAGCAATGAGTTTCATAAAGTCACAAAATCGACGAAAAACCCGTTAAAGATAAAATGTCATTTTTAATGAAACGGCTAAATGGAGCCAAACACTTTAAATTAGCAAAACGCTCTTAAACTAAAAATGTTCCATAATATGTTAAGTAACAAAACCGTCACATGAAACAGGAAATTTAATAAGGGATGTTCAAGTGAAAGAAAGGTAACCCGGTAGGTTACAACATTAAGTAAAAAAAAAGGTAACCCGATGGGTTACAGAGTTAGGTAAAAAGAGTGATAACCCGATGGGTTACAGTGTTAAGTAAAAGGTATAATAACCTGATGGGTTACAAAGTTAAAAGCAACAGGGTACAAAGTAAATAGAAGGGTAAACCGATAGGGTACCAAGTTAATTAAAAGGAAAAAACGATTAATGTTTAAGTTTTATTATCAATCGAGTAGATTGATAGAAAGAAATGTAACTATTAAGTCGGGTGTCATATGATCAGGAAACAGAGGCCAACTAATGAAAGGAAAAGGAAGGACACAGGAACGTTAGAGCTAAGTCTAGGTAAGTTTCAAACCTCACATACAGCATAAAGTAAATGATTTTCAAATGCATTTTATATGTTTGCAAATGTCACACAAGTTGTTTTTAAAGTATGTTTTCACTTGTTATGCATAAAGTTTTAAAGATTAAGCAAAAGTTTGCAACATATTTACAATAATTATGTTTAAAGTACGTTTGCATTTTGTTAATGCATAATGTTTTAAAGTTTAACTTATAAGTTTTATGTTGCATTTGTTATGCAATAAGTTTTACAATACAAGTTATGATTTGTAAATGTGTTTGCATATGATGTGATTGCATTTGATATGCTCACTAAAATTAATAAGAAGGTAAAATAAAGATAAAAAGAAAGTGTCATACCAGCCTCCTTGATATGAGGTACGCAAGTAAAGTTAAAGTTTTGACCTCCTTGATGTGTCCGATAGTCTTAAGTCTTCCACAAGTGAAGCATCATGTTTATGATCTCATGATTAATGATGCTGGTATGAGCACTAAAGCTTACAAGATAAGGAGAGTTAAGGAACAAAGCTAAAAAGTTAAAGTAAGAAAAGAATGTTCATAAGACGCTCATAATTAAGAGTTCATAATTGAGCATAAATAGAATCATGCATTATGAATTTGCTTGTATTCCTTATTATGAAGTGGTAATGTGAAATGATTATGGAAAACATTCTGAGAAATGTTTTACGTTAAATGTTGACGAAATACATTTTTATGTTTTCAAGAAAAAGTTTATGAAAGACATTTTAAGAACAACGTTAAAGAAATGTTCTATGAAAAATGTTTCGAAAATGTTAAAAAAAACGTTTATGAAAAGCATTATAAGAACAAGGTTTTTATGGGAATTGCTTCTAAAGCATGTGAAAATTATTTCTGAGATTTCGTTTGAACTTACTGAGCGAAAGCTTATTAAAAATTTATTCATGTTGTAGGTAGTCTTATGGGTTACCAGTAGAACCTGTTAGAAGAGTTGGGTGTTGCAGAGGATAATGGCGATGTTGGGAAAATAGTACGTAGCAGAATTTTAAAATTTTTTATATCATACTATATGCATAAATTAACCCGATCTTGCTAACCTTGTGTATGTCGAAAAGCTTCCTCAATATGTGTAAAGAAGTAACGTTCCATAAGAGCTTCAACCAACTGGTCTTTTTTGCTATTTTCTATCCACGATTAGAGTGAGTGAGGCCTTATATGTACAGCTCTTCCTCCAGGTGATTCTCCTTCCAACCAATTGAGAGAACCCAAAGCTAATGTTCGTGATTTGTGAACAAGAGCTCTCAAGGAGTTTCAGAATCTCACCAATAGAGTTTTACTCTTAATATCTCAATTGATCTAAATAACTTATAAGACTCACTCCTTAGTTATAGAGGTTGGGTCTAGGGTCAGTCCTTATCAGATAAGGTCTCAAAAATTCCAATCAATATCGAATAAAATCCATGTGAAAACGTGTGATTTTTTATTCGCGCATAGGCAAGCCGATCTGCCTAACTGGCAGGCCAAACTTGCTCCATCGGTAGGCCGAACTTGAGGATCGGCATGCCAAACTGTCAAAAAAAAATCTCAGCGAATCTTTTATTTGTCACATGAGATTCTATAGGATAAAGCCTTAATTTTAATTCAAATAACCCAATAAAGAAGTTATCTAATCAAAACAACCTTATCTAGATAATCTCTAAGAAAATAAATAGATTCCTAATAATTCTTCAAGTTTATCTTGATTTAATTTATCTGAAATTAAATCAACTAATAAACAAACAAGAATTATCTTATCCCAATAATTCAATAAGTTTATCTTGAATTAATTTTGTCACAATATTAATTCAATCGATATACAGACATGAATTATTTGATTCTTTCAAATTTCAACCAATCTAATAAATCTGACATAAGTCACCAATTATTGAAAAAGCACGTCGTATCGTTATAAGGTTTTATGAGCTACCAAAAGGAACCAAATAAACCTATATAGTTCAAGCTCCCGATAATTATGAAACCCAATATCCCAGATATATATTTTATAATAATCAACTCCAACGCTACTCCATTAAAAGCTTAAAGATGCACTCTCGAACTATATAGAATTACAAAACCCGTATAGCTAAGTCTCTATGACAAATCATAATGTATCGTATCCCCATAGGATTATCCATAATTGGCTTAAGAACAAGTTATGTCTTACCTTTCTGTTTATTTTTATCTTGCGTTCCATTATCTCACCATCGAAAAACTTACTATCTAAAGACAGTATACCATTCGGTTACACCTATGTATCCAAATGGTTGAGCACTCTAGTTTTTCAATTATAGGATAAGGCATATAAGAGAATATCACTACTCCTAATGAGGAGCTATGGATTCCATATCTATGAATAACAAGTTTATGTTATCAAGAGTCATGCCTCCAACGTACCAACATGCATACTACTATTAAAATGTAGGTGTCACCCTTTGGTACATCAAAAGATACAAGTCAAGACAATGGGCCCATTATTCATCTCAGGATTAAGATACAATACAAATGACTGCCTAGAGTGAATCAATTTGCCAAGAAAGAATTATTAAACCAAATCAATTCACTTTATGTCCCTATCCAACACATCGTCATCTACGACAATGTATCAATGTTTCTATTCACAGTGCCCTCCTCCGATGGTTAAGACAAATTATCTCCCAATAGGGATATAGACAATATAACAATCTTTACATGAATAAAGTACCCAACTTTATTCTCTCGATTGCAAATCTTATGATTTAGACCGTCACCTTAAGAATCGTGTCTTTCGTATAATCTGTCCATCATATGCCTAATTCTTAAAGGCTTAGATTGATAGTCTCAGACTATTGTTTGCTTAACATACATTTAACAAATATGAACGTAAAGAGGACAAGATTTGGTATATAAATAATAAATGAATTCTTTATTGATAAAAAAGTCTCAAAAAACATATTACATTTTTACTCCTTAGGGCATACACATCTAATAGACGAAGACTTAGGTATGGATACCACTACAGTATGCTTTCGTTAGTTTAAAAAAATGTTTTCTCACTATTTGAATATTGTTTTCAAAGTTTAAGAAAGTCAAAGCTTTAAGATATGTTTTCAAAGTTTAAATTATATTTTTCTTTTACGAAATGTTTCATATAATTGAAGAAAAAAATTATTTTAGTATTTTTCTTACTAAGTAAGTAAGATTAATGTTTAAGAAATGATATTTAAAGAAAGTCAAGTAAGTGCCCAAAAAGGTGGGTCGTCACATTCACTCTATCTGAAAGAAAGTTAGAGGGAAGCCATGAGCTATGGTGCTTACGCTCGTATTGAGCAAAACGTCTGAGTCGAAGCTTAAATGATGTGGTTTTGGTAATCAGTTGGTAACTGTGATCATGAATTGCCATTCAACCCCGATTTTCTCAGTGGTTCGAGTTCCAACATTTGGGAATTTTGGGCCAGCCGAGGGCTCAAACAAGGCTGCTCCTTTCCTCATATCTTTTCCTCTTTTATGCCAAAGGATTTTCTACATTAGTTTGCCAATAGGAAAGGTTAGGTCTTTTAGAAGTTTTGTGTGTGAAAGGAGCTCCACGGGTTAGTCATTTATTTTTTATAGATGACAACATCATTTTTGTCAAGCAAGCTTGGAAGATTGTTCGGCCATTAAGAAGGCTCTTCAGGACTATGAAAGGGTGTTGGGGTAAATGGTAAATTTAGATAAATTTGTGGCCTATTTCTATCCAAATCTTTACAGCGACATGGTTTCCAAAATTAGGACTAAGTTTGAGTTAAATGCAAAAAAGGCTATTGATATGTACCTTGGCTTACCTTTCTTTGTAGCGAAAAATAAGGGTAAAGCTTTTCAAACCATCAAAGAAAGGGCGGTAAGAAACTTCAATTATGGAAATCTAAATTTTTTTCTTCTATAGGGCGAGAGATTCTCATTAAAGCGGTTGTTCAAGTGGTTCTAACATATACCATGAGTGTGCTTTGACTCCTTACACCCTTATCTATGAATTTCAAGCTTTAAGCACCAATTTTTGGTTAATCAGGCCTAAAAGTGAAGAAGGCCTTGGATTCTAGGTTTTGGAATAATTTAACCAAGCCGTAGTTACCTGGCAAGCTTAAAGGATCATCTGTAATCCTGATTGCCTAATGGCCTAAGTTCTAAGAGCAAAATATTTCTTTTCCTCTAATTTTCTCTTAGCTCAAGCAAAGTCTAATGGTTCCTACACATGGAAGAGTGTTGTATGGGAGAAAGAACTCCTTGAGTGTGATATTCATTGGCAAGAGCAAAGGGGACACTTCAATACTTTCAACTCCTCTTAGATCCCAAGACCATCCCATTTTAGGCACTTACTTCTAGCCACAAAGATAATGGTGGGCTTTTGGTGTCGGATCTAATTAAGAACAACAATTGGAATGCTACAAGAGTGACTTCTGGCTAATTGACAACGAAGCAATCTTAAACATTCCACCGAGTTTAAACCCAAGTAATGATGTTCTATGCTAGCATTTTGGAGGAAAAGAGAACCACTTACTCTGCTCAAGATATTGCCTTGTAGTAAACTTTAAGAATAAGGCTTCCTCATCAAATCCTCATGATGGAAAATAATGGTGGAACAAACTATGGAATCTAAAAATCCTAGGCAAACTAAAATATTTTATCTAGAGAGCTTTCAATGATTCTCTCCCCACTTTTGGCAACATTAATCGAAGAGGGATCGGTTGCTTGCCTTTTTGTCCTAGGTGTGGTGCTAAACTGGAGAATGTTATCCATACTTTGTGGCTCTGTGACCATGCAAGAAACATGTAGGAGTTGTTTATTTTTTAACCACAGATTGGGAAGTGAAAGTTTCAATCCTTTGAAAGAGTATGCCTCTTTCTTTTCAATACTCTGAAAATTAAGGCTTTTAATTTTTTTTTGTGCTATTTCATGGTTTATTTGGAAGGACAGAAATAGTTTTGTTCACCATGATAGGTGTAAGCCCATTGTTGAGTAGCTAAAGGATGCAAGGCTATTGCTTTTGGAGTATAAATGCTGCCAAGTTATAAATTTCATTCCAGGGGTCCCCAAGGCTCCATCACTAGGGCTGGCAAAGTCGTATTACGTGTCGTGTTCGTGTCAACATGATTACAACATGAAATAATTACGCTAAACACGAACACGGCACGATTAATAAACGTGCCTGAAATGTAAATACAAACACGACACGCCTATAACACGCGTAACATGACACGATTATTAATCGTATCGTGATGGATTAACATGATTACGACACTTTTAATAACACAATTAAAAACAAAATTTACTATTTATATTTTTATTATATAATTTTTTATTATATAATTTTTTTAAAATTTCATTTCATTTTTTTTATTATATAATTTTTTTTAAAATTTCATTTCAATTTTCCAAGTATCCTACAAGTCTTCTACAAATATCTTTAACCAAAATTAAAAGGCTTTAATATTAAAATAAAACATATAATAATATTTAATTATTAAATAATTTGAACTCAATTTTTTCTCCAAATTAGAGAATCATTTTAAAGCCAAAAGGCTTTATGGCAACTTACAACATCATAGGAAACCGAGTGCTTATAGAGGGTGGAGTTGAGAGAGACTTCATGTTTGCTTTCGATGTGGGACTTTTGGGAGGTGAAGTAAGACCATAATAAATAAAAAAAAGCCTATCTTTTGATGTCAAATGCTAATGTAGTGTGGTGGTGGTAAGAGTAATAAAACACCCCTTAGGTGCAAGGTTCGAATCCTTGCACCTGCAAAATCTGAACTTTTTTTTCCAGCTAAACGTGCTTAAACATGCTATAAACGTGTGTGTCGTGTTGACACGTTTACTGCATGTTTAATCAAACGTGTTAAAACATGTTTAATCAAACGTGTTAAAACGTGTTAAACATCTTAGCACGAATCCTGTAACGCCCGCCTAATTTTATGTAACGGATTATGTTATGTTAATAACGACGTTAAATGTTATATTTATGATTTGTGTTATGATATATGATAGATGGTGCTAACCATTTTATTCTAAGTGTTATGACAGGTGACACTCACGTGGAATTGATGTGCTCAAATATTCATGTCATTAATGTTATATGTTTAATTATATTTTTATTGATAATTTAATGTTATAAATGATTTTTGTATTTAAGGGCAGATCGGCAGGCCGAACCATTCAGTTCGGCAGGCCGAAATGATCCCCTTCAAATGGCAAGCCGATGAGATATCATCGGTGGGCCAGACTTCAGAGATCGACAGGCCGAAGAGATAGATCGACAGGCCGATGACAGCTGATAAGCAATCAGTAGAAATTTCACAAAAATTGTGATAAGGTTGAATTTGTGATAAGGATAATTTATTCTGGATAATTAACATAATTATGGGATGATTTGTTTAATTTTGGTAATGAAGCAATTGACTTTTGATTTATTTGAATTAATGGATAAAGTTTTCCCATTTTACAAAGGCAAAATATGGCAACTCGAACCGTTCTTGGAAGTTTTTACTTTTTCTCTCTCAATTCTATCCATTTACACGAATTTTGCCTGGCATTTAATCATAAAATTTCTGATTTGTATTAAGAGGATGAGTTTTTCCTTGTCTTTGAATTTTATTGTTTTTACCATAACAAAAATTCTCTCTCTCTCTCTCTCTCTCTCTCTCGATTTCTCTCTCTTTCTCACTCTTCCTATCACATTTCTTTTCTTCTTCTTCCTCTCAAACTTCCCTGCAATCCTTTGTTAAAATATTAAAAATTTCTTTGGAGATAATTCAAGGAGCTTGAAGAAGAATTTGTTCTAAGGTATGAGTTTATTTTTTTAGCATTTCTGAAAATTTTCCCTCTTCAAACCGACTTTTATATCTCTGTCTAAGAATGTCATCTTGCACTGAAATTTTTATATGTTATTTATCCATATGTTATGTGATATTTCCCCAAGTTTCACGTTATTTCAATTTTTCTATAAAAAGTTATGAATTTTCTTCTCTCCACCACTCACAGTAAATTGTTGCTGACTGTTTATGTTGCATAAAAGTATGGGTATTATTTTTAATGTAAATGAATGATTTATTGCACGAAAAATTGGTGAAGATGCTTATATATATGTTAAGTAAAGGACTAGAAAATATGATAATGATTTGAATATATATATTATGAGTTATGGAGTCTTTATGGATGCTAGGTATTTAGGCTGTTTAAACAGTAAATTTGTTAAACTATTATTGTGTAAAGTTTTTGTATGACTATATAATTTTATTTGGAGATGAGAAATTTTATGCTACTGTAAGTATATGTTAAAATGATATCATATGAATTTTGAGGTCCAAATAAGTTTATTTTAATTGTTTGGCGCTAATCATTACATGTAACTCACTGTCTGAATTATTTATGACTATTTTTATCTCTGCCTTCCAATGCATGGTTTGAAGTGTTAGGAATTTATTTATAAGTGATTTTTGGATATGCTATAGTTCTGTGTGTATATAACATGTGATAATTTTTGTGAATTTTTCTATGCCATGAAAATGTGAAAATTGGACCTGAGATAAAAATTGTTCACTGTTTTGCTATTGTTGGCAGATTTCATGTTGAATGTTATGTGACTTGTTTAAAATACTAAATGAGATTTTTATGAATAAAGAAAAATCATGGTGATAAGTATATATGTTATCTATGTTCTTGCCAATTTTAGTTCTCAAATTATATGTGGATGTAAAGTTATTAATTTTTAATTTCATGGAGGTCAGAAATATAAATGTGTTGAAAATATTGTTTCAATGTTTCATGGTTAATGAAAATGTATGTATGATGTTTTTATGAAATGGTTATTATGGATGCTATATTATGGTAATTAATTCATTAAATAAATGTTAATTACCATTTTATGAATATATGACATGAACACATTGAGAAGTGAGCACATCAAGACCGCGGCGTTGTTACCTACAAAAGTAAGGTTAAGTAAGCTCATTGAGGTAATTACATTCTCACCTGCAGGTTTTATGATGATTTTTCATTAAGTATTATTATGGAAGTTTTAAGTTATGAAAGTTTATGCATGTTTTGATGATAATGTTTTTCAAAGCATGAAAGTATAAGTATGTATATGTATCACCTAAATAAATGTTGCACACCCAATGTTATGATATGTTTATGTTTATGATGTCATGTTTGGTTTGGGATTTGCAACCCCTCTCCTCTCATGACGGCGCACCTATGATATGATGTTATGGTGCAACACTTGAGCCTTTAAGATAAAATGAATAATGTTTTAAT